>JACEFZ010020012.1:30000-230000 GCA_014155875.1 Cepaea nemoralis
TCACACTCAGTTAGACACTAACATTTCAGCCACCCAGCACTATGATATTACTACAGTGCACAGCCCTAGTGTGGAATTGCGCTTTACTTTGTATGTATAATATCCCATTACCCCCGGGAAGGTTAACCCGGTCAACAAATGCCCGCAGAAGTCGGATGTGTCAGCCTAACGGCGCAAGAACGCAGCTCTGCTGTAAACAATCACAACGCAATCACATCCGGAAAAAAAAAACTCCGGATGAACGAAGAAGAAGAAGAAGAATATCCCATTACATTTACTTATTCTTCTTCTCTTTCTGTTGCTGCCAATCAACACCAATTAATTTACTTCCCCGGCACCTTCAGTACTCTCATAAGTTCCCAGCTGGTTAACATTCGTTGCCAATATAATAACTTTTCGCTACACACTACGGGAGACCGAGCGCCCCTGAAAAGTCACGAAGTACAGAGAAGCGTGTTCTTCATAAAATAAGTATCAAACACAATATAGTTAACGCTTCTAAGAAAACAGATCGCAAGGACTTGAAAGAGATGTTTCTATTGCCTATTAGCAGAGTCCCTGGGATCTGGCCGAATAGCTCAGAAAGGTGTCATATTTTGTTAAAGCGGACATTTTTGACAAAGCCTGCAGCCGTTAAGACTAAGCCCGGTAGCAGTGGGTGTGCCCGCCTGGCACTTGATACATTTCACGTGACCTCACAGGAATTGGCCTCCTGGAATCACGTGACAAAGGAATCAGGTCGGCCGCAGTTTACTGGTCCATTGTGTGTAAATATTAAGAGCAGAGTGAGCCTATAAAGGGGGAAAGGGGTGGAAAATGGGGGGGGGGGGGGAGAAGGGGTTGGAAAGAATGATAGTTACTGAGCAGGGAGTTCTTAGTGGGGCTTACATGTGTGCCATATGTACTTAAAAAGCGTGCTTGCTTTCCAGCTCAGTGGTCTTGGTTCAATCCTCATCCGAGGCGGGTTTATTTTGTTCCGACCAATCCCACCGTGGGGTCGGCGTAGCCTGGTCAAATGGGCACAAAAGGTGATCCGATGGCTGTAGTGTGAAGTGTTAAAGTTAGCTGCATATCCTTTACAAGACGTCGCAGCCAACCCCATGATTTGTTGTCTGTTATTTCTCGACATGGTTGCGTTCACTAGTTTGCCGATGCTTACCATTGTATGAAAACCAATGCAATATTGCCAAAGCAGCAACCTTACGGCCTATCTTTTGCGATGGCCACTTGATGTGCAATTTTTACCGTGCACAACTTACACACACGAAGGACCTCCTGTTTTTCTGCCCCTGTCCGGAAACGCGAGGTACCCTAGAGATTAGGGGTGCGTCATTAGAAACCAATGGTTCTTGGCAAAAACTCCTTGTCCTATGTTGGGATCGAAGCTATCTATACCTTCTGAGTCTGAGCGGATATCGTAACCTCTCAGCTACGGCGCCCCCTAGTTAAAGAGTTCTATTGCAGAGAAATTTCATTGTAGAGACGGCGCTTCATTGATTGATTTATATCTATACACATGTGAAACAAACAGTTAGCACATAACTAGCTCTTGAGCTGGTACAGTAACGCCTGGAGAAAAATCCTTAACAAATTCTTACTGAAAAAGCTATTTCTTGCCGTTTCAATCATTTCAAATATATTTCAAAATATTCTCCTTAACGATGATTGCAGCTACAGAAATATCGCTGGGCCATCTTTCAAAATAGATAAAAGAGATACACAATACAGTCTAAGTAGATGAAGTTGGCGCTGGACCTGCCATATTTCGAGAGCATCAGTAGTAAAGTGATGGTCTAGCCGCCACCGTTGATTACACATGATAACAAGACTATGTGCCCGACTTCCATCATTAGCCACACGTAGTCTCAGTATGTCACGTCATATTTTTCAGCCTCGCTTCACGTCTCGTTATCTGGGATAGTTCCGTTGTCTAAAGTGTTTACTCTGGACCCCATTCATTGTTGGATATCGCATGGGACTATGTACTATATATTTATATTGCTACGTAGAATGACTCTCTCTCTCTCTCTCTCTCTTTCTTTCTCTCTCTCTCTCTCTCTCTCTCTCTCTCTGTCTCTCTCTCTCTCTCTCTCTCTACATACAATTACATAAATATCCATCGTGTTGCCATCCATCCATTCACCCACCCGTCTGTCTATCTGTCTGTCTGTCTGCCTGCCCCCCGTCCGTCCGTCCGTCCGCCTGTCTGTCTGTCTGTCTGTCTGTCTGTCTGTCTGTCTGTCTGTCTGTCTGTCTGTCTGTCTGTCTGTCTGTCTGTCTGTCTATCTGTCTATCTGTCTGTCTGTCTGCCAAAACATTCTTTCGTCTGTCTGTCTGCTGTCTATTTTTTGTCCTGTCCATAAATCAACCCAGCCTTATATCCATCAATCGAGTCTTTCATGTATGTCTGTCTACCCTTTGATCCCTTCCTCCCCCACCTAGTTCTCATTTTATTGCATGTCTGCTGCTTCATTGTCTGTCTTTCATGCATATTTCTCCGTACTTATACTTCGTTCTTCTTCTTCTTCGTGCCTCTTTTAAGAGTAGTACATCAACTCTAATCATTCACATCTCAGACACAAAGGTCAGTGTTAATTCCATTAGTCCATACATCTAGATCTGTCTCACCGACTTCCACATGCTTTTATGCAAGAAAGTTTGCAATAAACATGTTCTTTTTCCAATGGTAACTTGTTATGTCTGTGCTTTAATATGCATTTGTTCCATTTGTAGTTTGCCAGTGCAGTTGAACTACCCGCCTACTCACTGCAATTTTACAACAGCCATTTTATTTTCTGGGCAGCTGGCGTACGCACAATCTTGATTTAAGTTATTATTTGAGACGGTTAGATATTTACACCTCACTACCCAAGGCGATCCCTTAAACGCGTGATATCATCAGAAACCAATGGGTTTATATCATTCCCTAACCATAGCCCTGGAAGCGAACTAGGCTTAATGCGTCGGACACTCAGAAATCTTTCTCATGTTGGTAGTTTCTATTCTTTCCCCCTATCCATGTGCAGACATGTGTTTACTTCTTCTGCGTGTTGTGTCCCAAAGGATCATAAGCCCTCAAACAAATCACGGTAAGTCTGCTGTAGCTTTGCTACTCCACATCACTAAGTGATTCAATGAGCATGCCCGAAAAGGTCGAGGTGGATTCTATTTGCAGACAGTGGACTGAATCGCGGTCTTTAGTATATAGTCACCTTCATCTAATTCCAGGCATGCGGGAGTTGAGCGAAATGAATGAGCTGATAAACTTGCTGGCTCTGCATGCCCTGCTAATGGCCAGACCTATGATCATGCCGGTATCGTTAATGCTCTTAGATAGATGTTGGGAGTGGATGAATTACACTTCATTGTCCAGAATGAGAGACTTCGAAGTTAGAATTGGCACGACCAGACACGAGAGGCACATCGGGAGAATGAGGGGCCTCATCAACCAACACAAAACCGAAACTATTAGCCACTAAACGCTGATACATACGTAGGGGAGAAGATCTGATCACCTATGGACTTGTCCGGAGTGCAAGAGTGTTACTCAAACAGATAACAGATCTCCCCAATCATCATCAAGTGGTTGGTGCTGCACAGTTTGTTCAGGCCTTTGGCTCAGTACACGTGCGGTTGTTTAACGAAGGAACACTCACTAACTGTCTTGTAATCTGTACTTCATTTCTCCACTTATATGAGAATCGATCAATACCATTGAATGTATTTAAAGTTATTTCTAACGCTGCTACTGAAACTTAACCTCATTAATTATAATGTTAGCGATATTGAGGATGTTCTACGTATTATCCTCCTCGTCTTCGTACCACTTTCAGTGGGAGTGCATCACGCCAAGTTAAGCACCTCAAAGGTTAGCATCTCCGACGTCAGCACGGATTTGTGTACAGTTTATTTCTTCTAGACAGATCCAATCCAAGGTCAGGGGCTCCAACTACCCCTAGGTATGTTTTATTTCCAAAATAATGTTGCCTTGGCGAAGGTTTCGTGGCCTACTTTTTTGCGGTTCCGGCAATTGCAGCGGGAACCTCCTGATGTCTGCCCTTATCCGAGAAGGCTGGCTATTCAATCTCATTAAATTGGCTCTGGGGGAGATGTGTGATTTTATTAGAAAACAAGTTTTGTTGAAAAACATTTCAAGCTTTATTTTGGGATTCAAATCTGATACCTCTTGAACGTGAAGCAACCTTTGCACCTCTTAAGTACGACTGCCCCTAATAAATTAACGTCTGGCCTATGAAATAACTATGTGAAGGACATTCTAAAGGGATGTTACTATATTAAAAGAAAGAAAGAAAGAAAGAAAGAAACAAACAAACAAACAAACAACAACAAACAAAAGAAAAAAAGAAAAAAAAAGAAAGAAAAGAAAGAAAGAAAGAAAGAAAGAAAGAAAGAAAGAAAGAATTCCAGAGTGTGTATTTAACTGCCATTACATATCGCAGATATTTCTTCACACAATAAATGTTTCACTTGTCCCAGAAATGCCTAGACTTATTCATTCAATAACGGGCAGCCATGGTTGATATTCGTGGAAGGCCCTTTCCTTAACTTTATTTATAAGAGAACTCACTAGGGGAGAAAACTCTCACCGGACGACAATGTGGCACGCTGGGATATATCACAGAGACAGCTGGGGTAGATTACCCACAATCCCATGAAATTTATTTGTTTGTAGGTGCGCAATAGCCGGCTTTCTCCATCTAGCGTGAGATAAATCTACGGGGGAAATTGTTTTTCCACATTGGGACGGCTTCTAGATGAACTACAAATTAATCCGTAGGAGAGGAATGATGGAACATAAATTAAATGCACATGTGAGATCTTCTTCTTCGTCTATCTTCGCAGCAGACGAGGAATTAAAATTTTTAAAAGTCCGCATGCGATAGGCGGCGATGCTGTTTGCAAACGCCCAGTAGTAAAAATTAAATATTCTTATCCACAGCTTGAGTCGTATTATGTACAGGGTGGATTTTTAATGACTGTGCAGTGGTTGGAAATATTGCCGGTCCAAGTTTTGTATTTACCTATTATGTGCATGAACTTTACAGAGGGTGAATACAAAACTTGGACCGGCAATATTTTCAAACACTGCACGTCATTAAAAATACACCCTCTGACTCGAGCTCCGAATGTTGAGTGTTCTTCTTTTTCTTCTTCTTTGCGTTCATCCAGGGTGTTTTTTTTTTTTTTCACGATGTGATTGCGGTGTGTTGCTAGGTACCCTTAGGCCGAAACCCTTGGGCCAACTCATCCGACTTCTGCGTGCGTTTTTGACCAGGTTAGCATTCCTAGGGAGACTCTCACTTTTGTGGTACCGTCTACATCCCAGCTGGTAAAGTTGGAACAGTCGAAGACTTCACGGTCATCCCTCAAGAGAAGGCAAGGACAGTCCATGGCATTTTCCGCCATCCAAGGTGGCATCCATAGTTGCAGAGACGACACATAGCGCCCTGGTGCTGGGCTCACCGAGGGGTCACGGCTGCTTTAATTCCTCACTTCAATATATTGGACATTTCGTTCGCCCCGGGCCATTCCCGCACAAACCAGACCGGTCTGCAGACAGTATCCACTCAGCGAGTTTTCGATTTGGACATGTGCTTGTCGCTGTGTCTGGGGACAATGTAGTCGGAGCACGACTCTATAATTCCGGGCACGACGGACATTCGGAAACTTACCTAGTCAGAGCTGTTCCGGACACGAGCTATTCGGAAAAGTAGGTAGTCAGAGCTGTTCCTAGCACGAAAGACTTTTCACTCGGACGTATTTCCGTAGTGCCAATTTTTATTTTGCCACCCGTAGGCCGGCACTTCCGACTTCGGCGGGCATTTTTTAATGAAGACCTTCCTCGGATTTCGAGGCACATTAGACTCGTATTGTTGTGGTGTCGCACACATCTCAGCTGGTCAAGGTAGAACGGTCAGAGACGTCACGGTCAACCCTCAAGGGAAGGCCGAGGTAGACCATGGGCATTCTCCGCTATCCAAGGAGGTTTGTGGCTTCGTGCGCCTAATTTTAAATTTTGACTGCTATCCTCAGTCTACCTGCAGAACAGCAGGTTGTGTCTCTCTTAGTCTGGGGTTTCAGTGGACCAAAAAGGTGGAAATTGCTAGGGCTAAACCCACTGAAAACCCACCTTGGCGAGAGACATTTTGCGAATGACGCCGAAGTTGAATGTGAAGTGAAAACGTGGTTTAGAAAACAGAGCACGCAGTTCTATGCAGCCGGTTTGGGAGGACTGATAAAACGATGGGTTAAGTGCATCAATGTTGGTGGAAATTATGTTGAGAAATAAATGGACAATGTATGTATAAAAATAAACTTGTTTCAAGTTGTTATCATATTTAGTTACTTTTCTACAGCCATTTGTGACTTACTTATTGATTTCTCTTCGTATATGTAATAATATTCTGTAACAGTGCCCGCCTTGATGGGGGTTCGAACTCAAGACCTGCTGGTCCCCATTCAAGCGTGCTAGACACTGGCCTGCCATGGTTTCCGCAAACGTCCATTACTTTAAAGAGATAAAAGGCTTATGGAAGAGCAAGATGACCTGTACATAATGTTAAAAGTAAATAAATGAAGCTTTAGAAAACAGCAATCATCTAAACTTGTGATGTCAAATTAGATTTTCCATTAGAAGTTTCAGCCGTTGATGATCAAACAGAAAGTTACACTTTATTGATTGCCCGATAAGGACAAACGGTCGTCACTTTGAAAATATCCGATAAGATGGGGGGTTTTTTTTTTTCTGTGGCGACTTAAAGGAAATTGTGAAATGGAATTGGTAGAATTGTTATTGGTGGTGGTAGTGTTTGGCCGTTGTGTTGTTATTGGCGTGGTTGTGTTGGTGGTGGTGGTGGTGATGTGGTTAGAGAACCCTTGATTTCAATTGATAATTCTCGCACATATTGAATAATTATACAGAAATGAATATCGAATGCCCGGAATGAGGCATCTCGTGGAGTTAACAAAATTCTAAATTACAAGTACTTCAGAAGTCGGAGTTGGTTCTCCGGATGGCGGGGGAGAATAGTAATAGAGAAAGCTAGTCCTCATGCAAAAATCAGTCCAATGTGGACTACGCTTGAATTCAAAGCGAGCGAGCGGGAAAGAAAACTTCTATGTAAATATCTTTGTTAATTGAAGTGAGAAAAAGTAGCTTTTTTTTTTTTTTTTTGATAGAATAAATCTAGAGGTACGGTTGAGAAATAGCAACAAATTGATGAAGTATGTGGAAGCTGTAGAAATGCCACTTTTATACAAAAATGCTGTAAACACCAAGGACACACACGACGAGTAGTGAATCTAGCTAACAGACGTTAACTCCCAAAGGAAATGATTACTGGCATTCCATGAAGTCAATTCGCATGCCTTGGGTACATGACGTGAAGGGTGTACATCGTGATAATGGGAAAGTTGGAGGGCAAGAGATGCAGGGGAAGTTCAAGATAGAAGATACTAGACCAGTGGTTCTCAACCTTTTTTGGCTCATGCACCCCTTCACCATATGTTCAGAATGTCATCCCCCCCCCCGTATTTCCTCCCTATAAATCCCCCCCCCTTTTGCCCCTACATAGTATACGTAAAAATGGAAGCTAAATTTAATAACACATACTAGAACAAGTCTAGATGTCTACATAAATCGTGATATGCAGGTCTACTTACGTTATAAAACGAAGTTCAGAAGGGCGAAAAGTACAGGACCGTAAAGTAAGGAGGGAAAAACAATATCAAGTAATCGGTGTTTGTATTAACGCGATCTACAAATAATCTTAATTCCCCCCAACTTCCCCCCCCCCCCCCGGAAACCCTAAAATTTCCCCCTTGGGTTGGGAATTTCTCGCCGGTTGAGAACCACTGTGCTGGATCATGTTATGAAGAACTCTATTAAAATGTTGCAACTCTTCTTGCAGGACTGCGATCAACCGCAGGTTGATTTTCTAGGCAATTTTACGTTCAGACGTTTACCAAAGCTATCTGAACGAGAAGTTAACGTTAACATCCAACTGACCGGTGTGTGGAATGAGCCCACTAGGCCTTGGTCAATATGAACAACGATAAAGTTGCAAACGCAGCTGCGCGTGAATCTGTAGCGGTTCTCGTGGCGTTGGTTACTTACAGGATATTTGAGCCGGTCGATCAGAAAGCAATGGCAAACTAATGAGCGTAATCTTGCCAAGACATCAACAGCAGCTGAAATATGCGGGGGGGGGGGGGGGGGGGGAACAACAACATAGGGTTAGTGTGAATATGCTATTTATTATCTGTCGTTTTGCTGGCATAAGTAAATTTTGTTGTTTCAGTATGAGTCAATATCTGCTATCTTTAGTTTATTAAACGTATGGTATTTCAGCTTGAGTCCAGTCCGAATTCAGAAGATTATTACATATTCTTTTCGGCTTAATATTACTATTGATGGCCTCGCATTATTTATTCCCTCTACAGATGGGAACATTAAACAAAGACGACCTGCATACAAACCACCGCCCAAATAATACAAAAACATTCAACCACTTTTACAAATTCTAATTCGTAAGAAAATCCCAAAGCTCTAAAAATGTCCCCAGTTCTGCTTGCATGCCCGCATTGCGCCGACTTCCGCCACTGCCGACTTTGACGTTGGTTTTAATGAGATCCTAAAAGCCACCTTGCATCGGGAGGGTAGATGTTTCCGGAGTGCATGGCTTCTGTCACAGCCTATCTAGTGCGCCATTTCCAACAGCAATTCGTTTTTATTGCGCCAAGTTGGAGAATTGAGTTTCCATTTTCTCTCACAAGTTTACGTGATATCTAGCCGTATCAGAGCTCAGGTTTTCTTGTTTCCATTCCGCATGCTGTTTTCTTCTGCCACTCTCTATTTCTGGCTGTGCTTTCTTTGCTTTCTGTTATTTTTAGAGAATCAAATTATTTAATTGGTGATAAATTTAGGTCGTGTTTATATTTTGGTACCTTCGGAAACAGGCACCATTCCATGGGAACGATGACGATTACAACTTAAGAACTTGTTGACATTTTGGATTCGCTGTGAGACGATGGTCATTTCGTTATCTTACCCAAACAGTGGTCATTTCTTTAGTTTACCAAGACAGTGGTAACTTCGTTATCTTAGCAAGACAGTGGTCACATCGTTAACTTACCAAGACGGTGGTCACTTTGTCATGTTACCAAGACAGTGGTCAGGCTAGAATCACTACAAGAATCAGGATTCATATTATTTGTTTTCTTTACCGGGATAGCTCTGAAGTCCGACAAGAGTCATAATTTGGGTACTTGATGATTTTCAGAACATTTGTTGTTGTTTTTGTTTTTGTTTTGGTGCTATTGTTGTTGTTGTTGTTGTTGTTGTTGTTGTTGTTGTTCTTCTTCTTCTTCTTCTTCTTCTTCTTCTTCTTCTTCTTCTTCTTCTTCTTCTTCTTCTTCTTCTTCTTCTTCTTGATTTTAGCTGCTACTGCTGCTACCTAGCCTTTATTCTTCTCCCTCATCTTCACCCACTTCCTCCTACATCTCATAATCATCATCATCTTCATCATCATCATCGTCGTCGTCATCATCATCATCATCATCATCATCATCATCATCATCATCATCATCATCATCCTTATCACCTTCTTCTTATTCCGCTTCTTTTTTGTTCACGCTTCCAACGATTCCTTTGATGACCGATTGATTGACTGACTGGCACCTTGCCATTTTGACAGACGATAGTTTGTAAAATAGAGTGATACCTCTCCATAACACAAAGCCTTGGCTGAATTTAGAGACCATGTGTTGCCCATGTAGGATCATGATCCGTCTCTCGGCCTATCCTAGTTTACTCCAGAGGAAAGGTAACACCAATACGTCTGGAACAAGACAAGCTGCAGAAGCTGCTAGATCAGCAAAGTAGTGCTCTAACTGTCCGCCTGTCAAAGTTTCCATCCTAGACCAGTTGCCGACCAATTCTTATGCCCTGGTCTGCACTGCCATAACATTTAGTCTTAAGGTTGCATTTCAGTCGCACTAGGGTAAGGCTTGTGCCCTCCCAATTGCACTCCTCCGCCCGAAGCCGTTGGCACAATGTGGGGTGTCGGGTCTGGTGATCGCAGCCCCACATTCGGCTCTAACAAAAAGTAGGTAGCACCGTCTACTGTCATGCGGTAGCTCAGTCATATCTGACTAAGACCTGACCTCCAAACTGGACACGACCAACCTGCGATATTTGCCCTTCTAACACGCATTTGTTATACGGATGAGCCTTCCTCTCTGGTGCTTTGACCAATTCCACTTTCTCAATGCCACGACGCATCTATATCCGTATTCTACGAATACGGAATGCGATAATCCAACATAGAAAAGCTACACGCGCTCCGTGTGGCACTCAAAGAAAACAAAAGGGTACGATAAACCCGGGGCCACATTCCTCTATCCAATAAGGATTCCATTAATTGACTTCAGTTCATCGGGTGGTCAACTGTCTATTTACCAATCTGTCTGTATGTCCATGCAAGCATGCATTCATTCAGCTATCCATCAAGTCAGAAAACCATTCTTTGCACATCCCTTCCGCCAGTCCGCTAGTCTATTTGTCTGCCTGACTGCCTGTCTGATTGTCTGTCTTATTGTCCTACTGCCTACTTACTAACCCGTCTGTGTGTCTATTCATGCACCCATCCATGCACACATCCATGCACCCATCCATCCATTGGTTCAGCCACCCATTAATCTAGTCATTCGTGCACCCTTCAAAGCACCCATCTATGCTCCAATTTATCTAGGCATCGATGAATCCATCCATGAACACATCCATGCACTCATCCATCCATCCACCCATTCATCTAGCCATCCATGCACCCATCCATTCACCCATTCATTTAGCCTTCCAGACATCAATCACCCCCTTGTCCGTTCGTCTTCCGGTTTGTCCGTTTCACTTTTACCCAGTTAAATCATTGAAGAACTGAAAATAGACGGTTACTTCTTCCTCACCATAGTTTTCCCTCCTAAGTCAGCCCCTTAACTTGACCACAACACGAAAACATGTAACACTCCACATAAAATATGACCACAACCACTCATGCATGGCTGGAGTCATCGCTGAACCTGAATGTAATCTTAGCCATCAAGTATTAGCCGCGGACAGACGTCCACGGTCTGTAGCCGCTGTTTTCACGTAACTCTTGGAGCGTCACGCAAAGATGTCGTTTGTATTATTACCGTTACTTTTCTCCTCCTCAAAAAGTCCCGGGGTGGAAGGAAACTGGACACATTCCGAACCCGGGCGATTTTATTGCCAGAAAATCAGACTGTAGCCTCGGCCCGGGATTTTTATGTCTCTGATTTAGGGGCAATGACACTTGGGATTCCAACATGGCGTAAACATTAGAAAAGTGGTTCAGGTTTATGTCTTTGATAGGTGAAGGCCGGGAAATTGAGAATGCTGGAGGAGGGGAGAGTAGGGTATAATGTTAAAACTACGAAAGGGAAAGACAATTTTGCACACAAACAAAAAAGAGAGATTTAAAAAAAAAAATTGCATTAGGATAGAACAACTGTTTATTCATCAGCATCATTTAACAGCGTAAGTGCCAGAGTAACTAATGACGAATGTCTGAAATAGGCTAATGAAACCGAACATATATAACAATAAGAAAGAGATAAACAGCTTTCTTTGGTCATGTGATGAGAATGGCATTGGAGAACATCGTAACAACTGGAAAGATCGAGGAGAAGAGAGGCAGAGACAGACCAATAGAAATGATGCTGGATGGATTAAGACGGTGGCATGGGGGAATGTCAGCAGCAGAGTTGATCCAGAACACTAAAGACCGAGGTATGTGGAGAGACATGAACGACTACGCCAGCTGGCATGGCACTTGATGATGATAATCATTTATCAGACAGTTCGCATGATGTCGACTGGACATGTGTAAAGTAATATAAAGCACAGAGTTGCACACCCTATACAACATTACCCTCTTTGGACAACAATCACTTTCAAATTAATATCCCATTTGTGGCTGACTCGGTCTCAGGATTATTAATCTGACCCAGGGATGGACACTATTATAACTTCTCTTCTAAGGTGGAGTGGGGCATCCTTTGCAGGTCGGTGCAGTCAACCGCGAGTTGGCACGTTTAGACAATTCTAGGTTCAGTAAATAGTTGAACGTTGTTTTCTGGACTAGAAGTCAACGATACGTCCAGCTGACCGATGTAGAGAATTGTCACACTACCCTGCTTGATAGTATAGTATCATATAGCACAGTACATTACACTACCTCCATGCTAGTATAGTATAGTATAGTATAGTATAGTATAGTATAGTATAGTATAGTATAGTACCTCCATGCTAGTATAGTATAGTATAGTACCTCCATGCTAGTATAGTATAGTATAGTATAGTATAGTATAGTATAGTATAGTATAGTATAGTATAGTATAGTATAGTATAGTATAGTATAGTATAGTATAGTATAGTATAGTATAGTATCCATGTTTACCCAACTTGTGCATACGATACTAGCCCCATGATTTTTTAAACAAATCAGAACTCGAGAGGGGATGTGGACAATATCACGCTGTCGTCTTTACTTCCTAAAACATTTCCTGTCACCCATTGCAAGCTAGGTCCACCCGGGAGGTCAGGTTCGCTTAGACATATCGAGCTATAAAACAGGTGAATATGTATAAATATTGAGAAGAAAATAACAGGTCTATCCATCTCAGTATGCGGAGATGTTAAGCAAAATCTGCTAGCATACAGAGACACCTATATGTACACAGGTACCCTACGCTTTGTGTGGCCAGATGTAACACGAATACACATGTTCCCAGCCTTACAGACCTCGTTCACGCCTTGTGGTTTCAGTTGCCGTTGTTAGTTTTCATAGCAACCAAGCGGACCTGTGACGTCGGATGGTATAAGCCGGGCGATGAATGGGTAGCTTAGCTGAATCATAAAGCTCGTATTGCCATGACCCCACACAGAGAGACGACGGCGCTGTCATGAAGGGTAGGCCCAGATGAGACAATCTGAAAATAAACAAAGGCAACGTGGTTTAAAGGGTGACGAAAAGTGTCGCTAATATGTTACCCTACGGCCTCAGCCGTGTCTCAAAACAGAACTCTTAACAGCCAAAGAATGAAGAACACAAATACGGTTAAGTGCATTCTTAGCTCTATTGTTATTGAATGGGAGCTGGTCTCTGTGTTGACCCACTGTCTGAGACCTTCAGGAATTCCTGTTTTATTTCGCTCGCCTTAAACTCAAGCGTAGTCCATACACGCGCCACTACTTCTAGTGTACTGGACTTTTTTTTTGGGTGTGGATTAACTTTCCTTACTACCCGTATCCCTCGCCATCAGGGTAACCCACTCCGACTTCTGAGGTACCTGTAATGTGTGTCCCGAACTCAAGAACGAGAAGTCAACGTTTTAGTCCACATGACCGTTGCTCGCTACCTCGGCATCAGCACACCGGATATTTAAGAACGGGGTCTCTGACCCATTCGGCCATGCTGACCTCCTAACTCTTCTGGTAATTTCAAATCTTTGTATCCTGAACTATGGTAGTCTTCCAGGCTGTCAATTCACAAACCATAAAACTCTGTGAATAGGTGAAGCATCTCTTATCTTCCCGCTTAAAGTCAGCACGGACTTTGATGGGGACTCACTAATAGCCCCATGATTCTCGTAATTGGAAGGAGCAAAGACAGGTACTATTGATGGATGCTATAGACGATACGCCCCTGTCGATACACATCCTTAAATTCACAAGGATGTGACTATTATACAAGTTTAAGAGCGGGTGTTTAGTTCAAGCCTGGGTTTAATAGGCGGAGTCCAAAGGTGGTAATGACGTTGTTATGTCATAAAAAGTCAGTGCAGTGGCTAGAAAAACACGGCGTTCAATTGATAGCTTCCTTAATGTCATGTTAGCTCACTTGGTGATGTCTGAGTGATCTTTGCAGGCTGGAGAAAACCACGAAAGGGTAAGACGTGACTGTATTAGCGAAAGAGTAATGAAGATATCTTGAAAGTGAACTCGCAAAGAAAACTGGTTACTCTCATCTAAAGAATAGAGTTACACATTCTTTGGGTATGTCATGAGAAGGAGAAAACTGGAGTAGTCGTCACAACGGGAAAGTTCGAGAGGAGGGGAGGCAGGGGGAGACCAAGAGAGAAGATGGTGGGCAGTGTGACATTATATCATGGAAGAACATCAGTATTAGAAATGGTTGGCAGGACAAAAGACAGAAAACTGCGGACAAGAATAATACTAACGCTAGAAGGCATGGACTGTAAAAAGAAAAGAAGATCCCTTTATAGACAACACAACGGCCATAACCGTCCCCCGTGTCTGTGACGAAATTCACCACACCACTGACGGACATTCAACACCCAAGCCTTGCACTCACCCTCGAAGAACTCGTGAGCAGGCTCTAAATGAGCCCATTGCTTTCCTGCTGAAACGGGAAATAAGCAATCACCACTAGGAAATCCTTCAAGTCCAAGATATGAATTGCTTCATTATGACTTAAAATAACTTGTTTTACAATGGATCAGGAACGAAGTTGGCTGAACTGCAATAAACCTGTAAAAATGCAATGTGTAAAGCAACATAGTTGACAGGTGAAATTGTTCCGTTTTACAAGAACACAGTAACAAGTGACAAAATTGGAGGTCTGCATGGCCGAATGGATAGAAGGGCTCGATCTTAAACTTCCTGTGTGCTGATGCCGAGGTAGCGGATTCACTCCCTACAAGGTCAGTTTCACTAAGATGTTGACTTCTTGTCCTTGGCTTGGGGACGTAAATTACATGTACCCCTAGAAGTCGGAGTGGGTTCACCTCGTGGCGAGGGACACTGGTAATAGAGAAAGGTAATCCACGCTCAAAAATAAGTCCGGTGCATTAGAAGTAGTAGCACGTGTGTGGACTACGTTTGGGTTTAAAACGAGCGAACGCAAAACAAAAGAAAAGTGAAAGAATTGACGTTGTGGATAGAGCCTACATATAAACTGATACTACATTAACAAATATACACAAGTTGCTTATCTGATGTAACTCGGTCATCAAAATAGACCAAGAGGTAGATTACTCTTGTGGCACACAAATAAAATTGAGAGCCGACAATTCTACTGCTGGGACAATCCTACTGCTGGGACAATCCTACTGCTGGGACAATTCTACTTCTCGGACAATTCTACGAGTGGGACAATTCTATTGCTGGGACAATTCTACAGCTAGAACGATTCTGCTGCTCGGACAATTCTACTTCTTGTGTTCGTTGATTTACTCGTTGCATCGCGCTCCTAAAGTTGTGGTTGTGACTCCGGATTCCCTTATCCCGTTTCCCAGTGCAATTTTCTCGGAGACTTCTGCTGGAGCTACAGAGTCCGTGATTTGACGACGCTTTCGCAGGCCTCGCTGCGGAAAGAGACCGAGTCATGTAGGATCAAACCCCATTCAGTGACGTCGATCCTCTAAAGGAGATTTTCTTTTTTTTTAAACTGTAATCAAGTGGTTGACGTGTAACCAACTAACCGACAAGCCTATAGGACTGACTGCATTGCCAAACCTTCGGCTTGCTGATTTCTTAAACAAGCAATTATTCAGCAACTGTCAAATGTAATTGATGAGTGCTTGAAGATGCGCGACTGGGTCTTCTCGACGCTGTAAAACTACAAATATTTCACGGTACTATTGTCCGATTGTCAACTTTGCACTGGGTCACGAAACTGCAGGAATAATGCATTCTTTCAGCACTCCGCGGTAACTAATGTATTCATCACACATTATTGTCATTTTCTTTCGCATGAATTTCAGTCTTGTGTTTCTCATTCAAAAACACTTCAAGTGGTTGCCTGCTGAATGAGGAAGAAAACGGTAGCGGAAACAAATATCATCTGAACGTTATTAATGGGTCTGCGTGCTGGAAGAGTAATGAAGCTGATGAGGCACTGAAGTGGTACAAGCTGCCGGCAGGAACTGTTATGGGGAGTGTTGTTTGGGTATCTGTGTTGTCATTGATGCCCTTAAGGGGCTAAAGAGGATAGCGGATATCAGTATTAAACTGAAAGTGGTAGTGGTGGCATAGTGGATAGCCTGCTATTATGGGAGAGGTTCATGATCAGTGGTCAGTAGTGGCAAGATTGTGATGACCACTGACGGCCGCGTCTTTCCAACTATCTAACCACAACTATCTAGTAATCCAGCAACATGTATCTAGCCATCTATCCACATTTACTCACATCTATCTATCCATCAAGCTATATTTAGCCACATCAATCTAGCCATCTAGCCACATCTATTTACGCATCTAGCCAAATTTAGCCACATTTATATAGCCATCTAGCCACATCTATTTATCCATATCTAGCCACATCAATCTAGCCATCTGACCACATCTCGCCACATCTGTCTATACATCTAGCCACATCTATCTAGCCATCAAGCCATATCTAGCTGTATATATCTAGCCATCTAGCCACAAATATCTAGTCATCTAGCCACATCTACCAACATCTATCTAGCCATCTAGCTACATTTAGTCACATCTATCTAGCCATCTTTCTACATCTAGCCACATCTATCTAGCCATCTAACCACATATTTATAGCCATCTAGCCATATCTGGCTACATCTATCTAGCCATCTAGCCACATCTATCTAGCCGTCTAGCCACATTAAGCCACATCTATCTAGCAATCTAGCCACATCTAGCCACATCTATCTAGCCATCTAACCACACCTATATGACCATCTAGCCACATCTATCTACCAATCTAGAAACATCTATCTATCCATGTAGCCACATGTAGCCACATCTATCTATCCATCTAGCCACATCTATCTAGCCATCTAGCCACGTCTATTTGGCAATCTGGCCACATCTGGCCACATCAATTGAGCCGTCAAGTCACATCTAGCTACATCTATCTAGCTACATCTAGTCACATCTAGCCGCATTTATCTAGCCATCTAGTCAAATCTAACCACTTATATCTAATTATATAACCACTACTAGCCACATCTATATAGCCACATCTAACCACATCTATCTAGCATCTAGCCACATCTATCTAGCCATCTGGCTACATCTAGTCACATCTATCTAGCCATCTAGCTACATATAGCTACATCTAACCACATCTATCTAGCCATCTAGCCACATCTTTCTAACAATCTTGCCACATCCATCTAGCAATATAGCCATATGAAGCCACATCTATCTAGCACAATTTATCTTGCCATCTAACAATATCTATCCAGCAATCTGGCCACATCTAGCCACATCTATTTAGCCATCCAGCAACATCTAGCCACATCTATATAGCCGTCTATCCACATCTATATGTGCCATCTAGCCACATCTAGTTACATCTAGCCTCATCTATCTAGCCATCAAGCCATCTAGCCACGTCTTTCTAACTATCTAGTCACATCTATATAGCCATCTAGCCACATCTATCTAGACATCTATCTGCATCTATCTAGCCATATCTAGCCACATCTATCTATCCACATCTAGCCATAACTATCCAAATATTCAGCCACATGAAGCCACATTTGTCTAGCCATCTAGCCACATCTAGACACATCTATCTAGCAATCTAGCCACATCTATCTATCAATGTTGGCAAGCTCATTTCCTTGCACACCCTTGCACGAAAATGGAACTAATCTTTGCCGGCCGTTACCGCGGGGGCACGCGGGACGGGGCACCCAATAAAATAAGTGAAGTGGGTAGGTAGATGGTTATTAGTAGTCATGGACCCTAGGTGGAAACATCCTCTTGCGGTTTTGATCGTGGGACCAACAGCGAGTGGGAAATCCGTCTTTGTGCAAAAGTTCCTGGCCAAACTTCCAGACATGATCGACCCGATTCCAAAGGAAGTTATATGGTGCTGCGGACAATGACAATCCATGTATGAGGCCCTAAGCCTTGGTCGACAACCAGTCTAGGATGGAAGTTCCGACAGTAGGATAGCATTGCTTTGCTAATCCGGCAGTTTCTGCAGCTTGTCCTGTTCCAGACTTATTGGTGTTATCTTTTCTTTGGAGTAAACTAGGTACGCCAAGAGAGGGATCATGCTGCACGGGCAAAATATAATCTTAAAATTCAGCCCAGTCTTTGTGCTATGCAGAGATATAACTTCATGTTACACACCAATGTCTGTCAATATGGCAAGGCGCCAGTTATGTACTAGATGGACTGAGACGCTTGTATGGAGACATATCAATCATCAGAGCTAATACAGAACACCAAAGACCGAGATCTGTGGAAAGACATGAAAACCTACGCCATCTGTAGGGCATATCGTTGATGGAAGTGGCAGTGATTAGAAAACCAGCAGTTGCACACACATTACTGCATTAGACGAAACCTGCTAGTTCAGCAACCGACCGGCCGCCACTTTACAAACATGCAGTTCACAATACAAATAACCACGGACAGACATAATAGTATTCCACATGAAATTCACAGCTAACAGTGTCGCTCCAGACAAGTAACTCAGCAACTGGGCGACAGAGCCATGTACTATCGGTGTGCAATTAAAATTATATTTTACCAAATAACAAATATATGGATATGTATGTGTATGTGTGTCGCGTTGGTGACATAGTGGCAGAACCATGTACTATCGGTGTGCCATGAAAATGACACTTTAATGTTTTTTTTTAATGCATGCTTATGTATGTGAATGTGTTTCACTTTGCGTAGTACCTAGTTCAAATACATGACTATTCAGTATTTATGTGTTCAAACTTGCCTTGAGGTGTGAGTTTTTCGTGATCTCCTGAGTTCAAGACTGGCGCAGCCTCACAGAATGTAAGTAAAGTTACCGCTGAAGTCGGAAAGGGTTCGTCTGATGGCGAGGGACACCGTTAATATGGAAAACAAATCCAGACGCAAAATTCAGTCCAATTATTACTGGACGAAGTGTGCAAGGACTACGCTTGAGTTCAAAGCGAGGGAGTGCCAATTTAAAAAAAAAAAAATGTAAGAGGCACTGTTTCATGCTTTGAGGTGAATTAAGAATATAAGTGAACTAAAAAAGGACTCTTTTACACGCCTCATGCGCATAGGGCAATTGGTAATAGACTTATATTTGAATAGACCAATTGGCACTCAAAATTGATCAAGTGGCCACCTTTACTTTCAGAAAATTTTCTGGTACCCACTTTAGGTTGGGTGGAACTATCAGACGAGATCACTATTTTAAATCCCTACTTTAGTGGGGATTCTTCTTCCTCTTCTTCAGCGTTCTTCCTGAGTTTTTTGTCGTTTTTGTTTGTTTGTTTGTTTGTTTGTTTGTTTGTTTGTTGTTTTTGTGTGTGTTTTGTTTAAGACGTAATTGCTTTATATACAACAATAAGAAAGAGACAAACAGCTATTTTGGGTCATGTGATGAGAAGAGATACATTGGAGAATATCGTGACAACTGGAAAGATCGAGGGGAAGAGAGGCAGAGGCAGACCAGGAGAAATTATGCTGGATGGATTGAGACGGTGGCATGAAGGAATATCATCAGCAGAGTTGATCCAGAACTCCAAAGACCGAGATCTGTGGAGAGCCATGAACGCCTACGCCAGCGGGCAGGGCACTTGATGATGATGATGATGATGGTGATGATGATGATGATGATGATGATGATTATGATGATGATGATGATGATGATGATGATGATGATGATGATAATTGTGTTGTGCTTGTTTACAGCAGAGTTGCGATACTCCGCCTTTAGGCCAGCACATCCGACTTCAGCGGACATTTATTGACCGGGTTAACCTTCCCGGAGGTGGGGATTGGAACACATGACCACTAGGTCTACAGGCAATCATGCCATGCACTGCGGTCACGTGATTTCATCTCATACAATGGGCACCAGAACAATGGCTGGGAAGTAAAAAGTAATCAGGGAGAAACTTTCAACTTATTCTCAATATGTCACGATTGCTTGAAATCAGTGTTCTTTCCTTGTAATTGCTGGTTTGAAACCAGTGTTCTTTCCTTGTAATTGCTGGATTGAAATCAGTGTTATTTTCCTGTAATTGCTGGTTTGAAATCAGTGTTCTTTCCTTGTAATTGCTGGTTTGAAATCAGTACTATTTCCTTGTAATTGATGATTTAAATCAAAGTTCTTTCCTTGTAATCGCTGATTTTAAATCAATGTACTTTCCGTGTAATTGCTGCTTTAAATCAGTATTCTTTCCGTGTAATTGCTGGTTTGAAATCAATGTTCTTTCCTTGTAATTGCTGCTTGAAATCAGTGTTCATTTCTTGTAATTACTAGCTTGAAACCATTGTTCTTTCCTTGTAATTGTTGGTTTGAAATCCGTGTTCTTTTCTTGTAATTGTTGGTTTGAAATCTGTGTTCTTTCCTTGTAATTATTGGTTTGAAATCTGTGTTCTTTCCTTGTAATTATTGGTTTGAAATCTGTGTTCTTTCCTTGTAATTGTTGGTTTGAAATCTGTGTTCTTTCCTTGTAATTATTGGTTTGAAATCTGTGATTTTTCCTTGTAATTGTTGGTTTGAAATCTTTGTTATTTCCTTATAACTCTGTGTTTGAAATCAGTGTTCTTTCCGTGTAATTGCTGGTTTGAAATCAGTGTTCTTTGCTTGTAATTGCTGCTTAATATCAGTGTTCATTTCTTGTAATTACTAGCTTGAAATCAGTGTTCTTTCCTTGTAATTGTTGGTTTGAAATCTTCGTTATTTCCTTGTAATTGCTGTTTGAAATCAGTGTTTTTTCCTTGTAATTGCTGCTTAAAACAAGTGTTCATTAATATGTGTTCTTTCCTTGTAATTCTTGGTTTGAAATATGTGTTCTTTCCTTGTAACTCTTTGTTTGAAATCGGTGTTTTTTCCTTGTAATTGCTGCTTGAAATCAGTGTTATTTCATTGTAATTGCTGCTTGAAATCAGTGTTATTTCCTTGTAATTGATGGTTTGAAAAAGGGTGTTTAAACGGACAGAGTATCGACATCACTGCGCCAAGTTTTATCCCTTAAAGCTCGGTCTATGTAAGCCGGGCGGGATACCGAAAGCGTTGCATAAAGCATGGACTCCTGCTAAGATCTTCTAGAGTCTCCAAGAAAATTACACCCGTAAACCGTACGGCATAGCCTGGAATAGAACCCACAACCTTCGGAGTATGAGACAGACGATTCATCTCATACAATGTGGCGTGACCTCTTCTCCACTGAGACTGCCATTGCTGGTTAACTGATTCAGTTCCAAACAAAAAGAAGGTTTGGACTAAACAAGGTACACAAGCAAATGAACAAATATTATAATGTAAATGTCCATTAATTAAACATTGAAATTACGGAAGATACCGTGAAACAAAACAAATAACACGGTGACAGTAGTTTGATGATGTATCGTCCTTCTGTCCAAATTGGAAGTCACATTTAGCGATATATTATCCATCGGCGCTGAATCAGTTAAAGAAGAACCGCAATGAACCAATAAGACCTGTACAGACGTTGTGCTAATGACTTGGATACCAAGGTAATTGCTTCATATCCGCTGACTTGCATGATGCTGGTATTTGCCAAACCTGGAACACGTGTGCTATTTCTTGGTTGTTGCATGCACGCCTGTCAGCGCCTGTGAGAATGTACAATAGACGGGCCGATGAAACGTGTCTGCCGCTGCTCGCTCCTATCTTGATTGTGAATGAATGTAAACAAGCAGGTTTCAGGATAATCGTCTCCCTGCACAGTTCCATGTTTAATTCTCTCCCCTTGGCTGCTCTAAGATAACGTCAGTCAAACCATCTGCACTTTTTAACTCTTACAGTTCGCGAAGGTTTAGTTCATATGTTTCTGAGTTTTAAATAACGCCATGGGATGATTAATCGTCTCACGTGACTTCCCTTATCTTCCATCGGCTTATATACAGTCGTTTTCGTTGTGAAATCCCCTTTAATTTGATATATAATACAACATATGTGCCACCACATTATCTGTTTTAAGTTATAATTGTGACACATATCCATACTTCCAGTTTTCAGACATCCATGTTTGCTTGATTCAAACATACTTTTTTTAAACACTGAATGTAGTAATTTACTGTTAACAATTAAGAGTTAGTTATGTACATGGTATTCAAAACTACATTGATAGTTAAAGTTAGCTGCATATTCTTAACATGATGTAGCAATCAACGAAAGCATAGTTCATCTTTTTGTAATTTATTTAGGCAATTTTACGTTCAGTAGTTTGCCATTTGACTGGCGTCTGAGGCTTGCAGTTGTGTGTGTGTGTTGTGTGTGTGTGTGTGTGTGTGGCGGGCGGGGGCGGGCGGGTGGGTGGGTGGGTGGGTGCGTGCGTGCGGGCGTGTGTGTGTGTGTATCATCTGATCAGATCTGAAATCAAAGTAGATTGTCTCATAAACAGCCTCATTTCTTGAACACTAAAATATTTTGGCCATAATAAACGTTACATTGGCTTGAAAAGGACAGTAATGGAAGGCATGGTTCCTGGGAGGAGAGCAGGGCTAAACCAAGACTAATATGGACGCAGGACGTCGTGGTCACCTCGGGCATGAAAGTACATGAAGCATGCCAACTTGAAAGGAGCGAGAATTATTTTTTGCGGGCCGCGGTGAAAGCGACGTTTTGCAACGGTTGTGCTTAACGATGATGGTGTTATATTTATTGTGATAAGTCGCCTTTGTGAATGTCTGTTCTGCCCCAGATCAGCACCAAATATTTTCACTGAACAGCGTGGAGGTCAGCGTAGCAGAATGGATAAGAGAGCTTGTTCTTAAACTTCAGGTTTGTCTCTCTGTTTTTCTGTCTGTCTGTCTGTCTCTTTGTCTGTCTCTCTGTGTCTGTGACTGTTTCTTTGTCTGTCTGTCTCTGTCTGTATCCTCTCTGTCTGTCCATGTCTGTATCTCTCTCTGTCCCTATCTCTCGCTGTCTGTCTCTCTATCTCGTCCACCCTTCCTCCCCTCTATGTGTGCGTGTCTGTGTGTTTGTCTGCCTCCCCCCTCCCTTTCCTCCTTGATTCACCCAAACAGACTGAAAGAAACATTAAACCAATAATAGAGAGTCGGAAGGGTGATTAGGACGGGGTGGTAGATACATAGACGGATAAATGGATTAGTCGGGCTGGCCGATGGATATATGGATGGACAGACGGGCGAACATGCGGAGGAACAGAGAGACAGACAGCAGAGTGACGAGTGGATGGACGAACAAAGAGACAAACGGACGTATGGGCTGATAGACGGATGGATGGATGATACAGACAGACGGATGGTATGGACAGACAGACAGAGCGACCGACTGACCCATCGACGGACAGACAGACAGAAAAACAGGCAGGCAGACAGGCAGGCAGACAGACAGAAGATAGACAGAAGGATGAATGGACAAATGGACCAGACAGACAGACAGACAGACAGACAGACAGACAGACAGACAGACAGACAGACAGACAGACAGACAGGCAGACAGACTCCTACACACAGCACAGTTCCAGCACTTTTAGCCAATAGAGAAACAAGCCTGCCAATAATGGAGAACACTTTAAACCACAGCCGAGGAAACCCCGATACAACACTCGTGAACGAGAGAGGGCGAGCAGTGCAACAATTGATGAAATATTGAAGAGCGTCTCTCGAGCAGCAAAAAACCTGGTAATTTGATAACCATCCACCCGAGGGGAGCTGGGAAACTGGGACCCGGGCAGCCCAAGTGTCAATGTGACCCATATTGGGGAATGGAAACTTGCGATAACGGAAACGCAAAAGGCGTCATAGCATGTTGTTTTTGCATATGCCAAGGATGTTGAGATGTCATTGTTAATTGTACGCCACGGCAAGAGAGCTTCCAATGGGATTAATTTTGATATGATCATAATTATAGAAGACTATATTATTCAGCTAGCTGGTATTCTTTCTGATATCTGTTTGTCTGACTTTCTGCTTGTCTGTCTGTCTGATTGCTTGTCTGCCTACATGCTTGTCTTTGAATTCGTCTGTCTGTCTGTCGGTTGGCCTGTCTGCTGTCTATCGATCTTTAGATTCGTCCTCCGTCTGTCTGTCTTTCTGTTTTTCTATCCATTCATCCGTACGTACGTTCATCTATTCGTTTGTCCGTCGACCTGTTCAAATCTCTGCTCGCCCACCTTGTTTGCTGAGACACTGGTTCTTGTTGCCTCTCCAGTAATAACAGTTTTATATTTTCCTACCACTGCGGCTTTGGGATCGACACAACATCATAAATAAGCACATGTCAGTTTTCACAATTGTATTGAAGTTGACTGAGAAGTAGAGGCGGTGTATATGAGGACTAACCACCCGACTTCATTAGGTCATAGCATAAAATATGGGAAGGCCAAGGCTTCACGTCCAATCAGCAGTATCTAATTTTTGGCTATCTTTATCTTTACCCAACATACACAGCTGCTTTACTTGGATACGGCCAGCACTATCATAATCGTCCTGTACCCGGGAAGGTCAATCCGGTCAACAAATGCCTGAAGAAGTCGGGTGTGTCGGCCGAAGGGTGCAAATATCGCAGCTCTGCTGTAAACAGGCACAACGCAATTACGTCCAAAACAACATTCCGGATGAAGAAGAAGAAGAAGTATTCACCAGTGTACACTTATATTCACCTCTGCCTCTGTTTTTGTTCTATGAGTGCCCATCAAACCTGACATAATTATTCATCCTATTACTTTAATCCCCCAGGGATGCTGCAATCTAACCCAATCCCTAGCCCCAATGTAACACCATTTATCTGATCATAATGACGGTTTTGTGCGGGCGATATTTCTAACATCCGTGATAAAGGAGCCGTGGCATCTATCATCTATCTTCCTTTTGTGCTCCTTTCTCTGGTACGTTTTTGTGGCCTAACGACTTGCATGAATATGATTTCGGATATCTTCACAAATGTGCGGCCAGGGTGTTATATATTATTACCTTCTCGTCATCCTATTGCATTTGTCTGTCACGATAACATCATATACATTTTTACAATCACATTCATAGGTTTTTACATACATTTATAGGGTTTTTTACATACATTTATAGGATTTTGCATATATTTAAAGTCGTGGGTAGATAACAGACATACACGTTGGTAAAGAGCATTTATAGGCACGTTCAGACAACATTTGTAGATGAATATAGAAAATATGTAGAGTGTGTACATAAGTAGCATTTCATCATCATTGTCATCGTGCTGTCTTGACAGACGATAGTTTGTTACAATGTGCTCTAAAAAGGCATAATAACTACAACCAATGGTGGTGGCGAATCCGACTAATAAAGCTAATTGGCACTGTAAATGTTCGTCCACAGTGGATGCGTGTGAACACATGGTCATTTCCACCATCATGCGCCATCTTACGTCTAGTACGCTCGGTGTGTGACTTTTCTGCAATCATTTTCTCCTATGCCTTAATTCTATTTCTGATGTTTGGCCTCCACGCAACATGTTCAGCGGCGATTTGCTCCCAGTGAGTATGCTCAGAAGGATAGAGATGGGGTGGGTCCGAAGAGAGTGGCTGCTGTCTCTGGAGTGGTCTCGGCAAGCAAAGATTAGTTTCATCTTCGTGCCAGGGCATACTGGTGTACAGGGGAATGAGCAGGCTGACAGGCTTGCATGTAGAACTACTGTGGAAGGCGGACGAGCCATGGACCAGGCAGACATTCTGAATGCTCTACGAGAAGTAAGTCGTTGACGAGAACCAAGCGATGACTGTGAATCTACACACAACCATGGTCAGGCTGCGAGAACAGCAAGTTAAAAGAGGTGTGGCCAAACAAGAACACTACGCAGGAAGCCAAAGATGAGTAATAAACCAACACAGAACTGGTATCGTTAGCCGCTACACGCTGCGGGATTAGCTGAAAAGGGGACCCGCTAATGGACTGAATGGTTCGATGTGCAATGAGGATGATCTGTCGACTAACTAACTAACTAACTAACTAACTAACTAACTAACTAACTAACTAACTAAATAAATAACTAACTAACTAACTAGCTAGCTACCTAGCTAACTAACTAAATACCTAACTAGCTAAGTAACTAACTAACCATGTTTATAGACGTATAAAACTGGTAAAGGTCAAAGCATAATTGTCCACTTGTATTTTCGTATTGGGTATATGGTGCTAGCCCCGTATGTTTATAGAATGGTCAGAACTCGATGGCTAATGTTATCAATAACACACCAGCCAATGCCTCCCATAGACATGTATAGACAACATTTATAATCTCTTGTGGACAACGTTTATGTTGCTTGTCCACAGTTGTCGAAGAGGAAAGTATTGTTATTTATTAACACTGAGTTTGTTGTTGTTGTTGTTTTGTTGTTGTTGTTTTTTTTGCTTTGAATTCAAGCCCAGTCCATACATGTGCTTCTACTTCTAGTGCACTGGACCGATTTTTGCGTGTGGATTAGCTTTCCCTATTATCAGGGTTCTTCGCCATCAGGCGAACCTATTCCGAATTCAGAGGTACTTGTAATTTACGTCCCCAAGTCAAAGAGGAGAAGTCAACATTTTAGTCCAACTAATCAGTGTTGGACCCGCTATCTTGGCATCAGCACACCTGATGTTTAAAAACGTCCGCTTTTATCCATATGTATCTCTTTGTCTTTCCATTGCCTATTTTCTCATCAAGTTTGACATCTTTCGCTAAGTTTTCAAGTTTATTATTATTCAAAACGTGCCCGACGCATATTGACTATCTACATCTAATTTATCAAATCACTGAACTGTTTGCACGTATTTTATGAAGACCTCTCTCGTTCGTTTTTCTGCTCGTTCATGATATTCTATGCATTTTCTTCAGAAACCACATTTCCATTGCCATTAGATGTTTCTCAGCTTCCGGAAATCTCAAAATGATCGTCTGTTGTCAAGAGCCGTATTGCTGCTGTCTCTGATTCCCAGAAATCATGTTTTCTTTTTTTCCGCGTGTTCTCGTCACACATTATAATTCTCAGCCATTGTCCAGGATTCCCGTCTACCTCTGTCATCTCATAGGCACCGATTTCATCTTTGGAACCTTCATCACAAGCGTCCGAGTGGCGTTCCCTGGGATTTTCCTGTCAAATGTAATACACGTTTAATTTCCTCTGTTGCCCTGGTTGGCTTGTGTGAAGGTGTGACCTACGCTCTCAGCGTTTCTCGATTGTCTTCCCTAGCAGCAGATTTTTCTAATGATTGTCTAGTATCCATGCTGGCTTGACTAAGAGGTTTAGGTGTCCGCCGTGGCTCCAGAACGAACTGGGTTCGAATCCCAGCATAAGATTGGGCATTTTTACCAGCGCTATAGCTATTTACTAATATCGTACGTCTCGCTGATCTATTGCATAGTGAAAAGGCATACCTAGCTTTCTCGGATCTCCTTCTTTTGTCATACTACTTTTGCCGAGAAGCGTCGTACAGAAGAGGCAAGTTTAATTTTCTGTTTTTCGCTTGTCTTTTTACTTGTGCTAATGTCATATTTGATTCCTACAATGTCTTTTGTTACTCCATCTAGAGAATTATGTTCTTGTTCTCACATACATAGAACGTACTTTAATGTGTTCGTTATTGTTGTGCTCCTTACCCTAACACTATTTAACCTTGATTTGATATGACCATTCAACATTTGAATAATTTTAAGCAATAGCCATTGTTAATTTAGCTCCAAGATATCCACAGCTTGTGACATACATGTTGTCATTACTGATTATAATGTTTGGTTGATATGTAGTTTTATATGTGTACATTATTTGTTGTTAAGTTCAGAAAAAATTTGTCTTTTGACAGACGGAATTAACTGTTCTAATCTCGCAGCACTGATTGAGAGATCTATCATCTGCATATCGTAATTCTTGGTTGGATTTCCACCAATTACGTATTTATCAAAATGGTCATAGGTGTCATCAATGTTGACGATTCTCTGCACATTTTCTGCACATGTATTGAACAGGTATGATAATGAGAACGCAAGCCTGACTTATCCCCCTTTGAACATCTGTCTAGCTTTATGTTTCACCAGCTACTCTGACGGCTGTTTGTTGTTCATGACATCTTTCAGTTAAGTAAATCAAGTGTGCTAGGAAACCCCCATAGCCCTCATTACGCTGCACAATTTATGATGTTCAGCACATTCGAATGCTTCACTGTAGTCTTGAAAGAAGCATGACCATCTGCATTATGCGCTCTACATTTCAAAAAGCGGTTTTCAAGTTGGAGATACGGTCCCTCATTTCTCAGTCGTGTCTGAACCCTGCCTGTACCTCCTGTAATTCATATTCTAGCTTACTCTCAATCATGATGATTCGCAAGAGGATTTTGCTAGCACATTTTATTACTGCAATTCTACGATAGCTAAGACACAATTTTTTATACCCTTGCTTTGACAGAAAAATAAAGATGGTTGTCTTCTAGCTTTAAGGCCCCACATGGCTGTTCCCGACCTTGCTAGATGGGGCTGCTGATGTCTCCTCCTTCCTGGATTAGCTTTGTTGGTATGTCATCAAAGCCTGGTGATTTCTCTGTCTTTAGACTTTGTTCTGCTGATATATTTTTTTCTTGTTGTTGTCGCATAAGGACGTTGCAATCAACACCAGCATTTTTCAGCTGCTGTTGATGTACTATGCAAGTTTTTACGTTCAGTAGTTTGCCATTACTTTCTGAACGACCAGCTCACATACCCCCGTAAGTTACCAGCGCGGCGCGATCCGCTGCCGAGTCTCGCGCAGCTGTTTTCCCCACGTGGTTATACGGGATTACGAACAATGTCGTTAAACACTTGGACAGGGAGACCGGTAGTACTGCTGAAAGTACTTCCTCTAATAACGGCTCTGATTCTCTTTCTTTGGTTCTGTCCGTGTCTCTCTGTGTCTGTCTCTCTCTCTCTCTCTCACTCTCTCGCTGTCTCTCTCTATCTCGCTCTATTATTGTCTTTCTCTGTCTCTATCAGTCTCTTTCTGTCTCTCGTGCTCTCTGTGTCTGTCTCTGTATGTCTTTCTCGGTCTGTCTGTCTGTCTCTCTCTCTGTCTCTCTCTCTCTCTCTCTCTCTCTCTCTCTCTCGGTCTTTGTTTGTCTGTTTGTCTCTCCCTGTGTCTGTCTCCGTCTCTGTCTCTCTGTTCCTCTCTCTCTCTCTCTCTCTCTCTCTCTCTCTCTCTCTCTCTCTCTCTCTCTCTCTCTCTCTCTCTCTCTCTCTCTCTCTCTCTCTTCGTTTTCAGATATACTATCTCGAGTTTTTAATCATATTTTCACAAATCTCCACAGTTCTCCATTCAGCTCTCTAATATATCTTTATTTTCTGTTAAAGTATTGCCATTTCTACTATGGATGATATGCAAAGGTAGCCAGAATTGGCTTGTTAATATTTCAGTTTCCTAGAACATGTTTTCATCTTTGCCTGCAACTATAGATACTCTATTTCATTGCAAGTATTCATTACGCACTGTTTCTTGTCTTCTCTGATAGCATTTTGATTTTTCTAGTGAAGGTTTTTCATCTAAGATTATTTATTTCCAAACTCGATTGCTTTAATTGTCTTCGTTTTTCTGTTAACCTGGGTGGTTTCTTTGTGGTATAAAAACATGTACATGCGTCATACGCTAGAATTGAGGGTAGTGGGTGGGGGAGGGGGTGCAGAGCAGGTTTTAAACGATGTATTGAGGGTAAAACGAATATTGGTAGGTCAGCATGGCCGAATGGATAACAACGCGTGTTCTTAAACATCTGGTGTGCTGATGCCGAGGTAAGGGGTTCAACCCTTACAACCGGACAGTTGGGCTAAAACGTTGACCCTTGGTCCTTGACTTGGGTTACGTAAATTACAAGTATCTCTGAAGTCGGAGTGGGTTCGCCTATTGGCGAGGGACACTGTTAATAAGGATAGTTAATCTACACGCAAAATTCAATCCAGAACTACTAGAAGTAGTGTGTATGGACTACGCTTGAGTTCAAAGCGAGTGAGCGTCAACACAGAACATAAATATTGGGACTTTTTATGGGACGTGTGGAGGAGGCGTGGGAAGAAAACTGAAAAAAAAAGTGGGAGAGAAAACAAGAAAGTGCGAGAGAGAGAGAGAGAGAGAGAGAGAGAGAGAGAGAGAGAGAGAGAGAGAGAGAGAGAGAGAGAGAGAGAGAGAGAGAGAGAGAGAGAGAGAGAGAAAGCCTATGAAGAGGAGAAGGAATTCTTCTTCTTCTTCTTCTTCTTCTTCGTTCATCCGGAGTTTTTTTTTCCGGATGTGATTGCGTTGTGCCTGTTTACAGCAAAGCTGCGTTCTTGCGCCGTTAGGCCGACACATCCGACTTCTGCGGGCATTTGTTGACCGGGTTAACCTTCCCGGGGGAGAAGGAATTTATTACAATGGATGAGGTTGAGTGGTCAATGTTGGTGGCAAGAAGATGAAGCTAGTTAAGAAACTGAAGAAAGAGTGAGAGGGGTGGAGAGTTAGAGAGGAATAGAGAGAGAAAGAGAGACACAGAGAGACAGAGAGAGAGAGAGAGAGAGAGAGCGAGAGAGAAAGGGAAAGAGATACAGTTGATGGAGAGAAGACGGAATCTACTAAAATGTATGAGGTGGCGTTGTGAATGTAAGAGGAGGAGGAGAATGACATTAGTGACGAAAATGAAGAAAGAGTGAGAAGAGAGAGAGAGAGAGAGAGAGAGAGAGAGAGAGAGAGAGAGAGAGAGAGAGAGAGAGAGAGAAAGAGAGAGAGAGAGAGAGAGAGAGAGAGAGAGAGAGAGAGAGAGAGAGATGAAAAGGAGATGGACTGTATTGACCATTGATGAGCATGAACTGGAGAGGTGAATGCAAGCGTAGAGGAAGATACGACCAGCGATGATAGCAATGACTTTCACTGAGCAAACCAAACCATACGAGAACCACTATCAGGTGCCATGCCGATAAGCGTGTGCAGTCATGGGTCACCATCTCACACCATCACCCGAATCTTGGATCAGCTCTGTGTTCTTGTCCCCATTATGCCTTGTAGTCAAGCCATCGATCTTGACTATGTACGCTAATTGATCTAATCAGTTTGCTGTGTTCATTTGTTTCTTGTAGGGCTCTCTCAATCGTTTTGCTGTCTTTGATTGATTTAAAAAGTGTGTTGCATGTCCTTATCAATATGTTGCAATAAAACCCAGCATTAACTGATTGTTTATGATTTACCAGGCAATTTTACATTTAGTAGTTTGCAATTAGTCGTCAATGTGTTTGAGTGGATAAGAGCCCTCGTTCATAAACTTCCGATGCGCTGATGGTGGGGTAGTGGGATCGTCCCCTACACCGACCATTTGGGCTTAAACGTTGACTTTTTCAGAAATCAATGGCAAACAACTGAAAGTAAAATTATCTATTAAATTAACGTGGAGTTGGGGTTGATAGCAACGTCCTGCAGAAGGACGTGAAAAACTATGTTAGTTTACCATTGGTTTCTCAACGGCCGACGCTCAAACCATTGTGAAAATCATCACAAAGCAATCTGCTCGCATATCGCATGCAGCTGACTTCGAACCAGATATGTCGAGATTGCGAAACTGCGTTACGCAATACAAAGAGAGTTTTATTATTGTAAGATTTTCACAACTCTAATAATCCAAACAAAGGGTGTACGTGTTTGAGAACTGAATTTGTTGCATGACAAAAGATTTATGAAGTTCATTTGCCAATCGTCACAGATCTCATCCCGCCCGTGTGTACTCACAGCAAAGCCATCATTACCGAGCTGTTATGAAAGCAGCTAGTCACAAAGGCACCAAAGCCTAGCTATAAATTTGTGATGATCATAGATAAGACGTAGGCAGAAATAAACCCCGCAATAAACGTGTACATAAACCGCCAACTCCGGCAATGTTGATGTGACATTCACAACTATAAATATTTGTGAATTTTGCCAGTTATGGCCGCAGGGAAACTCACGACCGCAAGTCGATCGATTATAATTGCATAATTTTAGAAATCTGATTAGGCCAGATGCCACTTTGGCCCTTGCGCATCTCCCGATGTCCTGTCATTGTTGTCTGTGATCCGACTCGCATTATGTGGAATAATACTCCCAACAATCCTGGCCAAATTCTCGTGATGGCGCAATGTGTGACACAAAAATGTGCTAATATTATTCTTTCTCTGCGGCCGTGATTTCCTTCGGTTACCCCATTTCCTAAATCGTCCATCTCTTTATCATAACATAAGTGGACACGTCTCCCTCTTTAGCCATATCTTATTCTCCTCTTTCTGTGTTCTTTTATTCCTTCGTTTGTTTTAAGGCGAAATTACTTTTTTTGTTGTTCTGGCGATTTCTTCACCAATAGACGCGATAGAACGTTAACTGTTCTGTAATTTTAATGACTGCATAATTTATTTCTGCTTCTAAGAATCGATATAGATTATGTTTCTTTTCGTGGTTCGCGCCACGCTGGTAACTTACGGGGGTATGTGAACCGGTCGCTCAGAAAGCAACGGCAAACTACTGAGCGTAATCTTGCCTAGTATATCAACAGCAGCTAAACAATGCTGATGTTGACTGCGACGTCATGTAAGAGATATGCAACATTTAAAAAAAAAAAACAACAAACAAACAAACATCATCATGCGTCATGCCTATAACCGTGAGCAGCCGTCGTTTGCTATCTCACATGATCCCCAGATTCTCGGATAAGGTCTGCGTTTTTGTCCCAGGTATGCCATATGGCCAAGCCAGACAGATGTTTATCTCTTTCACTTCCACTTACTCTTTTTCCTATCCAGTTTGCAAGTTGCTACTAAGTTTTCAAGTTTACTTCTTCTCATAACAATCCCAAAAATTATTGACCGTCTACATCTAAATTATGTAATCAGTGTGCGGTTTTCATTTGTTTCTTGGAGGACTACTTCATTCGCTTTCCTATTTGTACGTCGTATTGTTTTGCATGAATACCAGAAACCACATGTCTGCTCTTTGATGTTTCTCAGATTAACTGTTTAACGTCCCTGTTTCACAAGTGTACAGCAGTGTAGGTTCTATATAACACCTCAACACATTTTTTTTTTCCTCAGTGCAGTCGACAGTTTGTTTCGTTTTTGTTTTTATTTGTATTTTTTAAATAATTTGTATGCTTATTTTCTTCTTGCAAAGGCAACAGGCAGATGTCTGCCAGCACACTAGTGGTAAGAGGTTATTAAAAACGCATTCGCCCATGTGATACCTATACTGGCCAAGACCTTGGAGCATCTGTGAAGCTCAAATATCAGTGTCGGACAACCTGCTGATCCCTGCACTGGGAGAGAGGAATGACAGCTCTTCACGACAGTTCCCGTGGATATATTACCTCCGGAGCGGACCGGCGACTGAAGCAGAGAATATCCTGCATCCTATCACTCATGTCGTAAGAGGCGACTAAGAAACGGCTGTGGTTATGGCAGACTTTCGCCATTATGTCGAAAAATTCAGCCAAAAAAGTTAACTAACTCACCACTGTAGAGCTCATATAGAGAAGTGAACAAACCCAGGTCAACCAAGAGGTGAGGAAATGATGCAAGCGCTGGATAGGAGACATGAAGTCTACCTAGGGACAATATGAATGGACGCTCTTTTGTCTGAAGCCCACATAGCAAACTAAATAGCGGGTGACCTAAAACATACGGAGAAAAGAATTACAAACATAGATGAACAATACTGGGATGGCATGGGGGTAGCTGCAGGAGATAACAAAAGATATAACAGCTTGGCGTGGGTTGGTTCAAGATCTGTGTCCCCAATGGAGGGAGGTGGGGGGGGGGGCTAAAGGGTAGAAACAGAAGAAGGAATCCCCCTTAAGAATGAAAATACACGAGGCAGGGGAATACGCGAAGGACTTGGTCTTTCCAGCATGCTGTGATGAGAGCAGCCTTCAGCAAACCACTGGCTATATGATGGCATGGTCATAAAGGAATGTATGGTGTATAATCACCACAAACAATAAAAGCCTGTCGTAATTGTTATAGCCTATAAATAATTGCCCATCTTAGTGAATGGTTGGAAATGTAGGCTCCACAGCCTTGTATACAGTGCTTTAAGGGCTAAAGAATGTTGACCAGGGAAGCGGTGGTTTCGCAATGGCTAGAGGCATCATGTCACGGCACAACGGTCTTGTGTTCGAATGCCATTGTGGCTGATTGTGTTCATTCAGTTAGGTTGACCAGGCCTAAAATGGCTACCAGAAAATGCCTTGGAAAGTTAAGGCGGCCTAGCGAAATCAACTGAATCAGTCCACCCAGTGCTATTGGTATATAAAAACATGCAGCTGGCATCGTTTGTCTAATGCGCTTTAAGGCGTGTAGAACAGTACTTTAAGTAGCTCTTTAAGAAAAAAATAAACTAAAAACCCATTTCTACTTGGGTTGTATTGGGTATATGGTGTTATTTCCATATTTTATCGCCCAATCGGTACTAGTTAGTTAGTTAGTCGACAGATCATCCTCATTGCACATCGAATCATTCAGTCCATAAGTACTAGATCAGTATAATTGCGAAGGTCACGCCGCTCGCCTTTACTTCTTAGAACATTTCCTGGTACACATTTTTGACTGGGTCAACCTGAGTAAAATGTCAATTTTAAGACCGACAAACAAAAGATACAAACAGAGACTCGAAGGTCTTTGCGAAAAGCTTTGCCAACCAATGAAAAGAATGATAATACTTTTTGTGCCATGCCAACAAGCAGTGTTGTTATGGTACGCCATCTCACACGATCGACAGTATATCGTATTAGGTTTGTGTTCTTGTTACGATTACGCTGTTTCGTCAAGTCATACGATTATTTGTTTCTGTGTCTTACAATTGCTCTTTTGCCATCAATTTAGCCAGTGTTACTAAGTTTTTTAAAGTTTATTTCTCCTTATAAGAAGGAGGAAGAGAAGGAAAGGGAGGAGGAAGGGTATAATGAAAAAGAAGAAGAAAGAAAGAAAGAAAGAAAGAAAGAAAGAAAGAAAGAAAGAAACTATTGAGTTATTCTTCGAATAACATGTGACTTTCTCTGATTTTGTTATGTGTGTGTGTGTGTGTGTGTGCGCGCGTGCGTGCGTGCGTGCGTGCGTGCGCGAGCAATTATGCACTTGTCCGTTGTTTGTATTAGAATAAAGACTGGCGAAAACATTGTTCCTGTACTGTACTTGTTTGTATCCTTCGTTTACCGAGCTTCCTATCAACATTCCAACTACAAGATAGGAAGCCGGGATCATATCTATTACACAATTCGACACTGTAAAGCAGCGGGAAACAAAAGAAGTGCCGGCACTCCAAAAAGCAGATAGCTACATTGCCTGGCCTTTCATCAGAACAGATAACCAACTGCTAATCCTTATTCCTTAGGAGAACACCACTAGAAAATCGATTAGCGTCAATTAACTCCCTTTATTACCCTGGGAAATTTAGGTCAAGGGTGAAAATTGTATTAGCGTGGCCAGTACAGGGGGCAATCTGTGGCAAGATGTCCAGGCAGGGTGATTTATAGCTGACCCGTTAACAGCTGTGGACGAAGGGCCCAGGAAGATACCACAATCTACAGCAGTCACGTCACTGGGCCGGCCAGTGGTCCTGTTATGTACATTATAGCTACACGCACGGGGTTTATGAGTGTCAGTCAGTGTAACGACATAGTTTACAACCAGCAAGGAATACCAGGGTTGGTCTCGTCTCGTTGGTTTGCAAGGGTCACCTTCATTCTTCTTCTTGCGACCATTATCCCCACATTGTGGAATCATCATCATCATTATGTGTCATGCTGATAAGCGTAAGGGGGGGGGGGGGGGGGTCATGTTTCCCCATTTCACACGTTCACCAGAGTTGTGGATCAGCCCTGTGTCCTTGTCTCGACCATGCCAAGTGATAAATCTATCCAGATATGTACATCTCTACCTTCCCCTTTTTCTTTTCCTCTTAATCTTACCAGTTGTCACCAAGTTAAAACTGTGAATGTCTACATCTAATTTCTCTAATAATCTTACGGTTTTCAATTCCCGCTCATATTACTTGCTCATTATTGTTTTGTGTTTTTGTTTTTATCGTTTTGTTTTTCTGTCAATCTATGGTATTCTTTTCATCTTCTGCAGAAACTACATTTTCACAGCCATTAGATGTTTTTCGGCTTGTCTGTTCATTGTCCACGTTTCACATCCATACACAAGTACAGGTTTTAAATAGCAGTTCAACGCCCTTTTTTTTTTCTCTCGTTGCACATGACATATGGTTATTGGTTACTATATTTTCCATCTTGCAAAAGGCTACCTTTTCCGTAGCGATTCTTGCTCTTAACTCTTCAAGGCACCTCCCATCAGATGTTTTCTTGTTCCGAAAAGTTGAGCAGATTCACTTGTTTAAGGATATTCCCATTTACCCCATCGGGGAATAGATCCTCAGTAAGTTCACTTCAAATCGCACTATTTTTGGCTTGAGCATGAAGCTCCTTCCACAAGGTAAGACAAGGTTCCCTGTGCACGCAATAAGGCGCTTGGGCATAAAGGTATTTGACTCATATCCGTGCAGACCAACTGCACTTATTGGGTGATGTGATCAGTTTCAAACCTGCCGCCTTTACTTTCCAATGGATTTCCTTCTACCCTATTTAGGCTGAGTAGAACCGAGAGCATATGTGAATCTTCAAATTCCGTCTTGATGCAGATTTGAATCCATGACTACCGAGCCGGCAGGGCATCGTCTAGCCACTACGCTACCGCTGCTCCACCAGTGTTCTCACACTCCTAGTCTAACTCTCTTTCATGCTCTCTCTCTCTCTCTCTCACACACACACACACACACGCACACACACACACACACACACTATCTCTCTCTCACTGCATACGCTAAACCTTTACTGGTTGCCAAATAAAAGGATGACAATGTGCGATAAAGATAAGAAATAAGAGAGGGTCGACCCCAATTACTAAGACTTTGAAAATTATGCCCCTGTATTTCTCCGCTTCTCTGGCTCGCTGTCTCTCTGTCTAATGATCCCCCCCCCCCCCCCCCCCCACCACTCCACCCCTCTTTTCCTCTTTCTCCCATTTCTCCATATCTCTCTCTCTCTCTCTCTCTCTCTCTCTCTCTCTCTCTCTCTCTCTCTCTCTCTCTCTCTCTCTCTCTCTCTCTCTCTCAGAATAAGCATTTTTGCATAGAAAATTATGGGCTGAATTTTCGTTTATTTTATCTATACATGTTTGGGCAAGCGGGTCACACCACTTTAGATACACCGCTCGATAATGCCAAGGTAAAAACCGTACCTGTTTACATATCATTAAGATATCTTGTGAATATGTTTCCCAGCACATATTTTCTATAGCCAGGTCAGGACGATAGCATCGGCATCACTTCCCCACCTTTAGTTTCTGTGAGAAATTTATATTGCCTGTGTTATAATTATCTTCTTCTTCTTCTTCTTCTTCTTGTTCTTCTTCTTCTTCTTGTTCTTCTTCTTGTTCTTCTTCTTCTTCTTCTTCTTCTTCTTCTTCTTCTTCTTCTTGTTCTTCTTCTTCTTCTTCTTCTTCTTCTTCTTCTTCTTCTTCAACAACTACTACTACTACTACTACTACTACTACTACTACTACTACTACTACTACTACTACTACTACTACTACTACTACTACTACTACTACTACTACTACTACTACTACTACTACCACCACTACTACTACTACTACTACAAATACTACTTCTACCACCACCACCACTACTACTACTACTACTACTACTACTACTACTACTACTACTACTACTACTACTACTACTACTACTACTACTATAACTACTACTACTACTACTACTACTACTACTACCACCACCACCACCACTACTACTACTACTACTACTACTACTACAAATACTACTACTACCACCACCACCACCACTACTACTACTACTACTACTACTACTACTACTACTACTACTATAACTACTACTACTACTACTACTACTACTACTACTATAACTACTACTACTACTACTACTACTACTACTACTACTACTACTACTACTATAACTACTACTACTACTACTACTACTACTACTACTACTACTACTATAACTACTACTACTACTACTACTACTACTACTACTACTACTACTACTACTACTACTACTACTGCTGCTACTACTACTACTATACTACTACTACTACTACTACAACTACTACTACAACTACTCCTACTATAACTTCTGCTACTACTGCTACTACTGCGACTTCTCCTTCTAATGCTCTTTCTCCTTCTAATTTTCTTGTCCTTCTTTTTCTTCTTTTATTTCCCTTTCGTCTCCTCTTCTAGTCTTTTTCCTCTCCTGCTTTTGCTGCTGCTACTGTCCCAATTACAAATACTGCTACTGCGATTGATACAATTAGTCATTTGTCGCGGTTCCAACTTCATGGCAACGGTTCGTATCCATTATGCTCCGTTCCTGTGCCAGTGAATATCATACAAAATGCTCCTCACTGTCCCATGTTAAAAGTGGAACAGACAGGAGTCTCGAAAAACCAACTGCCCGCACAGATAGTGAGATACACTATGCATAATGAGGCCGCTAATGCCAACACAAATGCCCTCCACGAAAAATACAGTTCATCATCGATGGAAACGGCAGCCACTAGAAAACCAGCAGCCACACATTACTGCACAAGGTAACCCAGTCAGTTCAGCGGTAGGCCGGCCATCATTCCGAACATGTAGTTCACGCTACAAACAACCACGGGCAGATGTAAAAGCGTTCCGCGCGAAATTCACAGCTCACAGTGTCGCTGCACGCACTGAACTTAATAGCAGGACAAAGGAACTATGCACTACCAGTCCAACATGAGGAAAATGCATATGCAAACCGTAGCTACAAGCATAAACACTCCAGAGGCCTTAACCGTTCAAATGCCTTTCCGCCACGTTGGGGACCGGAAGTTCTATTGATACAAATATTGCTACAACCATTGTTACTGCTATGGCTACAACTACTGCTACAGATACTGTTGTAACTACTATAACTGATACTACAACTACTTCAACTACTACAGCTCCTGCTGCTACAGCTTCTACTGCCAGTATTATAACTTCTCCTTTTCCTTTTCCTTTCCTCCTCCTCCATCTGCTCCTTCTTCTTCTCATCCTCCTTCTTCTTCTTCCTCTTCCTCTTCTTCTTCTTCTTCTTCTTCTTCTTCTTCTTCTTCTTCTTCTTCTTCTTCTTCTTCTTCTTCTTCGTCTTCATACCATCCCTAATCCTCCTCCTCTCCTCCTCACTGGGTATACTCGAAAGTACCATTCATAAGAAAATTGTGCTTAGTGTTTGGTGGTATTAAAAAAGTGACAAACGTGCTGATGAAGTGACACGCTGATGACTACACAACTGCAACTCCCCGAGGATGCAATCTGGAGAACAGTTGAAGCTAAAGACAAATCACAGACACTAATATTACAGGTTTTAATCTGCACACAGTGAAGTATGGGAATTAGATTAGCACGTTGCGAACGTTGAACATTAGTCCAGATATCGATGTATAACGTAGCAAGCCGGGGATGAATGAAGACACAGAAGAGAATCTCCAACATAGGAAATCAAAGGCGGAAAGCGGGGAAAGGAAACAATATGACCAGCAAACAGACAATGAATAAGAAAGAAACTTCGTGAGCTACCAAATGTACAAAAAGAGATCAATCAATCAAGTGTCGTCTGGACAATGAAGGTTGACTACAATAGATATTCAAACCTTCCTGTTTCTTCTCCTTTTTGTTGTTATTCTGTTCTCTCTCTCTCTCTCTCTCTCTCTCTCTCTCTCTCTCTCTCTCTCTCTCTCTCTCTCTCTCTCTCTCTCTCTCTCTCTCTTTCTCTCCGTCTCCCCGTCTATTCTTATTCTTCATTTCCCACCACGCCCCCGCCTTTTGTTTTGTTTTGTTGTTGTTTCTCTGTTTATTTTTTACTTTTGTTTTGTTATTGTATAATCAGAGAGATTATTTCTCTTCAGTCTTTTTATATAATCTTCACCACAGTGTGAGCGTCGGCCGTTCAGAGAGCAATGGCAAACTACTGATCGTAAAATTGCCAAACAAATCACAAACAGTCAATAAATGCTTGACTTGATTGCAACGTCTTGTAAATGACGTGCAACTAACGTTTACCTGTCTACCCCCCTCCCCCTTTTTTTCCAAGCATTATTATTATACAAGTGTCATGTTTTTGTAAGATTGTTATGTTTTTTGTTTAGAAAGAAGAGAAGGTCATGTTCATATCGATGTCCTAATTTTTGTTTTTAAACAAGAGTGTCATATGTTTATAAGAGTGTCGAGTGTTTATAAAATTATCGCGTCTTTTAAAACAATGACATGTTTTTATTAGCGTTTCATGATTTTTATAAGCCTGACATGTTTTTATAAGTTTGTCACGTCGTTGAAAGCGTCATGTGTTTATAAGTTTATAACACTGTTAAAATTGTCATTTGTTTATAAGCGTGTCATTTGTTAGAAGAATCATGTGTTTATAAGTTTGCCCCGTTTGTAAATTGTCCAAAATATTTGTGCATTGGGCATATGGGGCTAGCACCACATGTTTATAGATCACACGTTCCCCTGGAAGGTTAACCCGGTCAACAAATGCCCGGTGAAGTCGGATGTGCCGGCCTAAAGGAGAAGTATCGCAGCTCTGCTGTGAACAGACACAGTGCAATTACGTCTGAATAAGCACGTAAGAAGAAGAAGAAGAAGAAGAAGAAGAAGAAGAAGAAGAAGAAGAAGAAGAAGAAGAAGAAGAAGAAGAAGAAGAAGAAGAAGAAGAAGAAGAAGAAGAAGAAGAAGAAGAAGAAGAAGCAGAAGAAGAAAAAGAAGAAGAAGAAGAAGAAGAAGAAGAAGAAGAAGAAGAAGAAGAAGAAGAAGAAGAAGAAGAAGAAGAAGAAGAAGAAGAAGAAGAAGAAGAAGAAGGAGGAGGAGGAGGAGGACGAGGAGGACGAGGAGGACGAGGAGGACGAGGAGGACGAGGACGAGGACGAGGCGAGGAGGAGGAGTAAAAGAAGAAGAAGAAGATCAAACGTTCGTGATGTGGTAGGTATCTCGTCGCCCGCCTCTACTTCCCAAGAAATTTCCTAGTACCCATTTAGGCTGGGTCGGTCTGGGAGCTCAATTAAATTATTTATTAAAAATTCGAAACCGCTCTTTTGCAGATCGAACGCGATGCTTCTTGTATAGCCGGAAAGTGTCTAGCCGCTCCGCCTTCACGACTCCCACATCTCTTGCTCTTGTGTTTTATGGTTTTTGAGCTCGGTTTTTCAGAAACGGTTAGATGTTTAGCATGGTAGTACAAGATAACAGGATGACCTGTGATACATTGGAAGCCACTATTTCAGTAGGTGATGGTTTATTCTGAACCAGTAAGTGAATCAAGGAAAACGAGAAATAGAATCTGTAATTATTGGAAGTTAGAAAAAGAGTTCTTTCACGTTACACAGAACCAGTTTTAACATACGGCTGGGAATTCTGGACAATTATTACACCTGCTGGAATAATCCTAGAAGCTTTGGGAGTGTAGTTTTATAGTAGAAAGTTCATTAGAGAGCCAGAATTAGCAATCTGGACATTTTGAGAGGAGATTAGTCTCAAACATCAGAAAGAGGCAGTCATCATTCATTGGCCACATTATGAGAAGACAAAAACTGGAACATGCTTAAACAACCAGAAAGATTTGTGGAAAGAGGGATAGAGGAAGACAGCGCTGGAAAATTATTGACAGTCTTGTGTCATGGCACGGTTAGGAATCAACATATGAATTAATCCATGCCATCGAAGATCGCAATTTGTGGAGGAGCATGATCACCCACTCCAGCTGGCAAGGCACGTAATGATGATGATGATGATGATGATTAAGAGAATCCTTAAGCTTTACTAGAACACATTCATAAACGACAAAATGGAGGTTGCGGCTAAAGCCTTCGTCAGCACGCGCGCGCGCGCGCGCACACACACCACACACACACAGACACACACACACACACACACTAATGGTAGCGAACACTGATACAACTATTCTCAACCATAAACTCCCAGCCGCATTAACCCTGACCGACCTTCAGGTGGGACTAGTACACTGATCAACAGGCTCCTATACCCCCCAACCCTGGCCAGTCTGAGAGTAATGCTACCAGGGGAATACCACCCTGACCAGTGGTCATCTCTACACTGTACCCAGATTGCAGTCATGCGTGGTTCTTTATTACCTGACAGTTGGACAATATTTATGGCTCACTGCTGGCGTCTGCCAGACGATGGCTGGTGGAAGTGGCATGAATAATATGCGTGTCCTCGTACTTTGGAGAGAATGTTTGGAATTGTTGTCACGCACCAATGACATCGGCCTTGAGAGTAATTTCTCAACCTGCCATCTCGCACTGGTGTCCATCAGTGTGTCCCTAGCCATGCATAGATGGTCAATTCTGTTTGATATCTCACACGATCAGGAATTGGCCTCTCTTACTTTTACTACTTTGCCATATGGTCAATCATCTATATGATCTCTAGTTCTTTTATCAGAACGTTTTCTAGATTGAAAACATTGTCAAGTTTCTCCAGTCATTCTAGGTTTCCAAGATGGGCCGGCGTTTCTAGCTTTCCACGATTTTCAAGATTTTGTAGGTTTCTAAAATTGGAAGATTTTCTAGAATTTCTAAGGTTTCAAGACTTTCTAGCTTTAAAAGATTTTCTAGGTATCGAAATTTCACTATTTTCTATTTTTTGTTGTTGTTAAATTTCAAAATGGCTTAGGGTTTCACGATTTCAAGATTTTCTAGGTTTCCGAGATTGTATCTCCTCATCTCCCAAAAATGTTTGACTATCAACATGTAATTTCTCTACTTAATTTGTGAACGTCTGCCTGCTACATGAAACTGCTGTAACCTCTATTGAATACAAATATGTTTTAATCATCATCATCACCAACATCATCAATATCATAAAAATAATAAATCTACTTTAGTCATCAAGTGCCTCGCCAGTCGTCGTCAACGCTCGTGTCTTCTCCACAAGGTTTCTTTTTCTTCATTATCATTATGAAATTTCTCATTATATGCGAGTAGAGATGACGGTTGTATAAACAAATAGTAGTAATTCATTAATCGAACAAATATAAAATTTACAACATCTGTGTGGTAAATAAAATAATGTTAACGAAATATTGTATCCACGTATTTATTACATTCTATTCTAAAGCACATGACCCATAATAACTTCTTAGTTTGCAAATGTTAAACCTCGTTATGGAGTCATTAATCGAGGGAAAGACCGTTAACTGAACAGATCAATGTCTGCAGACACAGTACACTAAATCGAAACTAAAGGCCGTTGTTCGAAATAGTTGGCCGTTAAGCGAACCAATCGACTGTTGAAACATTCGATTTGTGGCAGTTCCAATGTCTGTTAGTTGAAACAGTTGACCGTTATCTGAAACGGTAATCCGTTAGCCGAAATAACTGCTGTTCAAGACATTTGACCGCCAGTTCAATGAATGGTTCCTTGCTTCGACATTTGAGACTACATAGTCAATGGTAAACGTACCCCTTTGGCAGTGTGAAGTGCTGGGTCTTCGCAAGTTTTAGATTATAGTATGTTGATCAGAGGTTGTCATTCTCTTTCTCGTCAAATCGAAGACCATTCCCAGAAAATCTCCACACATTACCAATGAAATTTTACTTTATGACGTTTTGTGGAACTTAGAATCGTACAAATCGGAGAAGACAATCCAACCGCTGCGGGCATTGAACCTGGACTATCGTCTTGATCAGCAGGAGCACTAATCATATGCCAACGCGACGTCTGTGAGACAATAGTGTTATAGTAACGGAAGATAAATGCCATTAATTGTTGTTTGGGGAGGTACGTATAAGGTGTAAATAGAGTTCTCATCCGCACTTACTGCTGCCCTTACAAAGTATATGTGACATCCAAAAACCTATTGAAATAACTTGCTGTGGGAATGCACGTATCTTTCTTTCTTGTTTGCTTTTGACTTTTCACTTCATCGCTTTTCTATTTTCTTTCTTTCTTTCTTTCTTTCTTTCTTTCTTTCTTTCTTTCGTTCTTTCTTTCTTTCGTTCTTTCTTTCTTTCGTTCTTTCTTTCTTATTCTTGTTTTCCTCCCCCCTCCTGTTTTTCTCTCCTCCTCCTGTCTTCTTCCTCTTCTCCTACTCCCCTCTCCTTTTCTTCTTCTTCTTCTTCTTCTTCTTCTTCTTCTTCTTCTTCTTTTCTTCTTAGTTTTTTTTTCTTTTTCAAACGGAAGGCGTTACACCTAGTTAAGCGACTCTTTCCGACTTCGGTGTAAGGTTAACAACGTGTAGACTGATTCTATTTAAGCATTCAAGGTGGCCATCTCTGTCTACCCTTGGGTAAGTAGGTCTACCCCGTAATAGCTTTTTTTCTACAGCTCTATCACCTAACCTGTCCTATTTCCAAATGCTTTTCGGAACTTTTAACGTGTGTGCTTATTACACGGAAAACTTTGCCATTACACCCTGATCTGATAAGTTGATGTATCCGATCGAACTAATAAAGACATTTTATAAATAAACACACAGGTATTGTTGGCGTTCATAGAAGTAGTATCAATAGGGAAACCCTTTGTGGCCACTAAGGCAGTTCACAAATATACACACATAGTATTGTTTGTCGCTCACAGAAGGAGAAGAAGGAAGTAGAGATTAGAGGACAACATAACATTTTAAAGCTATAGTTACCGACCGGGATTCGAACCTGTCACCTCCAAATGACGACGGCACCTCGCTGCAGAACAAGTGTACTTCGAGGCATGACGAACTAAACACTCCGACACTTAAAAAAACATTGCTTCTTATTAAAATGCTGTCGTGTCCTCCTTTAAAGTGTCGTCCCTGGAGTAAAGAGAGTCAACACCCACATTACAATATTTTTTCCCCTATCAATATCCTGGAGAATCCACCAGCTTCCGTCCAACACACTCCATGAGCCCGTGGACACCTGCCTATCACTCTCTCACTGTCGTACTATGCCCCCTCTCATACTTCCCCAACGCAACATACTCAACAACTCTTGCTTCTAAAAATTAACAAAGATTAATTTATTAAAAGAAAAGTGTAACGTATATGAGACGTGTATGCGAAGAAAATGGGTGTCGTGTATTATAACATAAATGTATGTGTCAGCCCTCAAAGTTCAGGATCATAGTGTACACATCATGGCAAGGATTACACGACATCACACGAGTCAGTACACTAGACCTCACCGAAGTCGTATCCTTCTCTCCAGACATGTCCTCTTCCAGGAACTTTGATGACCATGAGATCTGAATCCCATGTAAATATATAATCCGTGGAAAAAACTATTATTGTTCCTAACGCAACTGTTCCTAATAGTTTATAGAAACTCCGGCTTCATAATTCCGGCGCGGTGAAACAAACATGGAACACTGTCCTATGAACAGGACTTTTTGTCTCTTGCTAAATGTTCTCTAGTTCTCACTATTAAACAGTTATTGTCTATACTCCAATAGAGTCCTTTATTTTTGTTCTAGTCATAAGTGAACTGAATATCCATCACTGCTGGTGTGTTAAAACTGGTATGACCTAAACTCATTCGGTATTTATCCTATAGGATACATATACCATTCAGCTCCACTGAGCAATGTTGATCATCTTCCTCTAGCATAAGCTCTGTTGTAAAGTTGCTGGCCAATCTTCCTGTGCCAAACTTTATCCGGGATCGGATTTTCCCTTGGTGCCGTGTTCTTCATTCCAACCAGAGGGAACCTGTAACATAAATCAGACAACCGGTGATAGCCTCCCTGTCACTGATCTCTATTAGATGATCGTGGGCCATCGGCCTCGCTCAGAAAATATAATGAACCTATCAGGGACAGATGACTGAACACATAGGTTATCCTCAGGCCAAGACAAGAAAAAAAAATCAACAAACAGAATGCGGAACCCCGCCCACCAGGGACACCTACGGGAATATCCCAATTATCCCTCATTACTAAATTCTCAACTAGTAAAGCTTATCCACACTTCACTAATCTATTTTCAACTAACAGAGCTAAGTATCACTCTCTAGTTTAACAAGGCTACAGCCTATATTAATTAGAACTAATTATAATAGGTTCTACCTTAGGCAACACTGCAGCTAGATCAAATTACATCCACTCTTGCCATGACAGGCACGTGTAAAATTAAATTAACTCAATTAGCACACGGTAGACATTTTCCCATCAGAACCACAGTGCCGAAGCACGTCTGCTAAAATCCAAGGTTTGAGTTCAACTGTCCTCTCCAATCCTGGTTTTTGGCAAAACCTAAAATTGGTCACGTGACAGTATTCTTCCGGTCCACACAGGTGTTATTTGGACATATCATCCATTGTCAAGAATCCATTTTCCCTGGCATAGTCACTGTCAAAGTTGTCATCAGTTGTTTTGACTCCCCCAACAAACTAACGAGTTACTGTATGATCCCAACAACAGTTTTCCCCAACAAGCTGTCAATCTTCTTGCTGTCCGGAAACTATAAATTGACAGACGGACTGTTTTCTTCCGAGCTGAGTACTTCCGCTTCCAATCCGACTTGTTTATAATCTGTCAAAGCGATGTATGATTCAGCTCATTCACTTCCCCTACACATCTGCAACTTGTTAATTTTGCCCGACATGTGATGGTTGACATCCGATTGCAACCAGGATCCGACGGGTTCCATCTGTATTCAAATGTTGACAAACTGTCAAAGCGATGCAGGGATTTTTCTCACTCACCACCGAATGTTCCCAATCTGTCGATCAGATGTAAACACGTGCAGTTACATTTTCTGGATTTGTTGAAACAACCTTTGGCCTCGAACATCCGCTAATTCAGATCGCCTTTATTCTCATAATGGTTAAATCATGTTGGTCCATCATGTGACAATTGCTTAACCCTTACGAGTGTCTAGTTGGTTATGTGTCGAAGTACACTTGTCCCTGCAGCGAGGCGCCGTCGTCATTTGGAGGTGACAGGTTCGAGTTCCGGTCGGTAACTATAGCTTTCAAATTTTATGTCTAGTGTGTCCTCTAATCTCTACTTCCTTCTTCTCCTTCTATGAGCGTCAAACAATACTATGTATGTTTATTATAGAAGTAGAAGAAGGAAGTGTAGGGATTAGAGGACGCACTAAGCAACACACAAATTTAAAGCTATAGTCACCGACCGGGATTCGAACCTGTCACCTAAAAATAACGATAGCGCCTCACTGCAGGAACAAGTATATTTCGACACATAACCAACCAGACACTCTTAAAAATGGGGGTTTTCATTAGCCAGGTCTATCATCCACAGGAACCCACAACCATGGAATATGGACAGAATTCGTTTCTAACCATTGAAATAGCACTATAGGTCTCAGAATTCTAAAGATTACACGGAAGCATGTGATATTTTAAAAAACCATTGCTCCTTATTTAAATGCTTAACCCTATGATAGGAACAAACCCGGAAACACCCATGTCAAAAGCAGGCAACTAACCACCTCAGCCACGTTTCATCTTGATTTTGTTTCTTAACAAGGTTAATTTTTATGCATTTATAGCAAAGCGATGCGGCTTTAGCCTTTAATTAAACCCGATATATCACTCCTTAATTCCCATTAAAAAAACTTAACAAACCCTTGAAAAATCTGTTTACTTGGGTCGTTCTTTATCCTCATCGCTTACTCTGTCACACCCTGGTCATCTATCACCACCAGGCCTTGACTTCTGAGAATCTTCAGAGTTTCCCCACCGGGTCAAAGGGTATACATGCCTTCGTGGAAGTTAAGGAAATGACATGCCAGATAAAGCAACCGGGAGAGGCTTTAAATTCATGACAATGAAAATTGCTTAAGATTGAAAGGCAATCAAAACACTCTCCGAGGAGCGGGAAAAATATGGGTTTAGCAGAAGGTCCCGAGAAAGCTGGACGTATTCTTGAATGGGCAGCTGATTTATTCTCAGCCCTGACCCAGGCTGACCTCTTATAATGAGTTGATAACATCGTCTCCAGTGGCCAAGCTCTGCCTCCACATCAGTCACACCTCACACCTTCTTTGTTTGCATTGAGGGAAGAATTGCCCTGCGGCCTGTTAAATACATCCCACAACCACGGTTCTCCTTGCTCATTTTACTTCTTCCATCCATACTAACTTTCTCTGCCCCAAACATTAAAGTAAAGGACACAAGTACACACGCTGAGGCATTGCAGGCATATGGTGCGATTCCCATATTTGTATAGACCAATCAGGACTCGCAGGGAACGGGGTGTGACCAATGTCCTGCCTTTACTTCCCATGGCATTTCATGGCGCGCATTTACGATGGGTTGATGTGGGCGCCCAGGATAACCATTTAAGATGAGTTGATGTGAGCGCCCAGGTTAACCATTTAAAATGGGTTGATGTGGACGCCCAGGTCAACCATTTAAGATGGTTTGATGTGGGCGCCAAGGTCAACCATTTAAAATGGGTTGATGTGGACGCCCAGGTCAACCATTTAAGATAGGTTAATGTGGGCGCCCAGGTTAACCATTTAAGATGAGTTGATGTGGGCGCCCAGGTCAACCATTTAAGATGGGTTGATGTGGGCGCCCAGGTCAACCATATAAGATGGGTTGATGTGCACGCCCAGGTCAACCATTTAAGATGGGTTGATGTGGACGCCCAGGTCAACCATATGAGATGGGTTGATGTGGGCGTCCACGTCAACCATTTAAGATGGGTTGATGTGGACGCCTCAGGTCAACCATATGAGATGGGTTGATGTGGGCGTCCAGGTCAACCATTTAAGATGGGTTGATGTGGGCGCCCAGGTCAACCATTTAAGATGGGTTGATGTGGGCGCCAAGGTCAACCATTTAAGATAGGTTGATGTGGGCGCCCAGGTCAAACATTTAAGATAGGTTGATGTGGGCGCCCAGGTCAACCATTTAAGATAGGTTGATGTGGGCGCCCAGGTCAAACATTTAAGATGGGTTGATGTGGGCGCCCAGGTCAACCATTTAAGATGGGTTGATGTGGGCGCCCAGGTCAACCATTAAAAACTGGTTTATGTGGGCAACCAGATCAACCTTTTAAGACTGGTTTATGTGGGCGCCCAGGTCAACCATTTAAGATGGGTTGATGTGGTCGCCCAGGTCAACCATTTAAGACTGGTTCATGTGGGCGCCCAGGTCAACCATTTAAGATGGGTTGATGTGGTCGCCCAGGTCAACCATTTAAGACTGGTTCATGTGGGCGCCCAGGTCAACCATTTAAGATGGTTTGATGTGGGCGACCAGGTCTACCATTTAAGACGGGGTTGCTGTGGGCGACCAGGTCAATTTGTGAAAACATCTGTCTCAACTGGAATTCGAACTCGTAACCAAACTCTTGTCTCCACATCAGTCACACCTCACACCTTCTTGTTCGCATTGAGGATAGAATTTCGCTGCAGCCGGCTAAATACATCCCCGAACGCCGGTTCTTCCTTACTCATTTGGCTCCTTCCGCCCATGCATTTCTGTCCCAAACATGAAAGTCAGGGATACTTTTATAGACATTGGGCTGTATAGGGCATATGGTGCAAGTCCCATTTTTGTATAGCGCAATCAAAAGTCGCTGGGTGATATGGCCAACATCAAGACATATCCTGGTGTCTGTTTTAAACTGCACTGACGTGGAGTTAGATGTAGCGACTAGAGGTTACTAAGTTTCTAAATCTTGGACCATTCCTACCATTCCAGCTACGATCTTTGGAGTTAGGTATAGTAACTAGAAATCATCAAGTTTCTAAACCTCGGACAACGCCGACCATTCCAATTGAGACCTATGATGGCCTTATGTTCATAGCGTATGAAGTGGATGGGTAGTAGGAGTCTTGCCTGAAGTTCCGTTCTTTGGATGCTTGTGAATCCACTGGAATGTGATGTTTAACATAAGTCCGATACATATTTGTTCAAGTCGTCGGAGTCCCGGAAAAGGCCGACTGGGGTTTGTGTAGCCACTTTCCGTTCTGACTCGACACAAATGTACGATTTCCACGGTAACTGTGATGCGGAGCGCCCCTTTCCCTTTCAACTCAGAAATCAACGGTAGTGCAAGACTGGTTCTTAATCTTCACACAAGGATGTGGTCAGGTTATAGTTTGACACAGCACATACAGACTGACAGGGACTAGTCTTGGTAATGTTTCCCCTGTAGCTTTTATAATCAACATAATACAACGCAACGCAATGCACAGGAGAAATTTCCAAAGCTGTAATGTCATATCAGATACACGCTGATCCTTTGAAAGACGTGACCAGCCCACAACAAGGATGCAGAAAAGTCACTTCTACATTTATATTTTATGTAGTGTTTTTCATGTAGTTATATCGATTTTTTAATTTATTCTGTGCTGACGAAGGCTTTGTCCGCAACATCCATTTTGTTACTTGAGATTGTGTTCTAGTCAAGCTCACTTCCACTTCTCGTTTTTCTTTTTTGGGGTGATTCAGTCACAATCGCATATTAGTGATACTTCGTAGATTTTACATTCTTCAGAGCATATGTCCTCCTTTCCACGTTCTGATGTCTGCCTGGTACTTCACTGCTCCCTTTTCCTGACACTGAAACTATTACAGGCTAGTGTACAAGCGCCGGTCTTCCTGGTCTAGGTGTTACACGACTTTCACCGTAATCCCGTATACTCTCGCGGGTAACGTGACGTGCGTGAGAATCGGTGGCGGTTCACTCCGCGTCGGCAACTTACGGGGTATGTGAGCCGGTCGCTCAGAAAGCAAAGACAATCTGCTGAGCGTAATCTTGCCAAGAAACCAACAATCAGCTGAAAGATGCTGATGTTGACAGCGATGTCCTGTAAAGGATATGCGAACAATGAAAAAGTGTACAAGCTCGTCAAGGCAGCAGTTAGAGTTTCCAATACCATCTGGGAGTTATTCATGACTATCAAATATACAACCAAGAGTTAAACTAGAATAATTAAATGAAAATTACCCCGGAAGGTTAACCCGGTCAATAAATGCCCGCAGAAGTCGGATGTGTCAGCCTAACGGCGCAAGAACGCAGCTCTGATGTAAACAGGCACAACGCAGTCACATCCGGGAAAAAAAAACTCCGGATGAACGCAGAAGAAGAAGAAGAAGAAATGAAAATTATCTAAACTTTAAGGCAAATATGCCTATCAATTAATTAAAATCAAAACAATGTTTTCCCGTAGTGAATTTGAATAACGAAGACACAAACCATATATAGTACGATTTAATGCCTGGCACATTTCGCTGCATCTCGTCAGGTACTTACTGCAGATGTCACACAACATAGAGTAAAATAATTAGAATCTCAATCATCGTTCAAGCTGAAATATACACATATTCACACAGTAATATCAGTTGTTTACCATGGTAATTTTAAACTGACTATCATGTCTTTCGGTTTGCACAAAATTGGCTTGTGCAGATGGATGATTATCGCTTCTGCAAATTTTAACAAACGACTATTTTGTGTATGAAACAACGCGCGAAAAGCGCTGTCCCTTTCAATGACATGACCGGTTTCCAAGACATGACGTGCAATGGACGACGCCGGAAGTTTATAATTGTGGTGTGTCACACTTCCCATGATCCCATCGCTTGTGTATAGTTTCTTGTCAACTCAGTTTGGTACTGTGAATATGTGTATATTTCAGCTTGAACGATGATTCTAATTATTTTACTCTATGTTGCGTGACATCTGCAGTAAGTACCTGACGAGATGCAGCGAAATGTGCCAGGCAATAAATCGTACTATGTATGGTTTGGGTCTTCGTTATTCAAATATCAATTAATTAACGCTTCCATGTGGAGTTGCCTCACCAGAAAGCAAGCCGGAATCCAACATGAGGTCATGTGTATCCCCATATAAACAACACAGCAACCTTGCTATTTCTGTACGTGCATTCTCAAAATTATTATATTACTTCAATATCAAATTACGTTCTTCTTCTTCTTCTTCTTCTTCTTCTTCTTCTTCTTCTTCTTCTTCTTCTTCTTCTTCTTCTTCTTCTTCTTCTTCTTCTTCTTCTTCTTCTTCTTCTTCTTCTTCTTCTTCTTCTGCTGCGTTCATCCGGAGTTTTTTTTCCGGATGTGATTGCGTTATGCCTGTTTACAGCAGAGCTGCGTTCTTGCGCCGTTAGGCCGACACATCCGACTTCTGCGGGCAATTGTTGACCGGGTTAACCTTCCCGGAATTTACGTTCAATTTCCCTGCCATAATTGGTCAATTTGCGTCAGATTGTTTGTGAGATTACCAAAGTAAATTCATGCAATTAATAAGAACAATATTCACTTTCAATTTGATTTTTCCTGTTTTAGTCAGCTCCATATTTCGATTAGATGGTTTTTTCTTTTTTTTTCTTTTTTTACTAGGATCATCATCATCATCATCATCATCCACTTCCACTTCTGCTGTCAAGCGTTGTGGGGAGAAATAATGTGCGTTCCAGCGCCCGGTGGGCGGCACTGGATAGTGTCATTCCGTGTAATTGTACAATGACTTTGATGTTGTCAATCCATTTTCTTTTTGGACATCCTCTTGATCTTGTTGCAGATGAACTTAGATGTAAGGCCAGTGATGGTAGTTCTTGGTGTTGCATTCTAACGACATGGCCAAACCACTTGATCTTCTGTCTTTCAATAAATGTGGCACAAGGTGTTGATCCAACAGTCTGTCTGAAAACAGCATTTCTTACTCGGTCTCGGATTGTTAGGTTGGCAGCTCTCCTCAGGCATCTCACCTCGCAGGTGTTGATTTTGCGAAGGTGTGATTTGGATAAAGTCCAGGTTTGAGATTGGTAGCATAGGGTTGGTGTGAATATGCTGTTTATTATCTGTCGTTTTGCGGACATGGGTATATTTGGATGTTTCAGTAAGAGTGATAGTTGATATATAAGTGCACTAGCTTTTTGACATCTGATTTCCAATTTCTCTGTCCAATCTGCCATCTTCTGTGATCATACTTCCAAGGTATTTGAATTCATTAACGTGTTTCAGAGGTGTGCTTATTTATCTGTATATTTAGTGGGCCCGGCGATCTGCTAACTTGCATGACTTCGGTTTTGGCTGTGTTTATACTCATATTGTATCTGCTGCAGGTTGAACTCAGATTAGTAATATGATGTTGTACTCTGCCCTCATCGCTGTAAAACAGGCACTGGTCGTCTGCAAATAGAAGTTCATTACTAGGATGTTATATATAAATATGTTTGTGTATTCCTCAATGACGCAGTGAGTATGATAAAGAAGACAGAGACAGTTTGGACCAGAAGGCAATGGCTTGAATCTCTGAGGAAGTCAAGAAAGATTACAATCTGTTTGATATTTGTGTCAGGGCACGCGGGTGTAAGAGGCACCTAGCTAGCAGAAAGGCGCGCGGGCTTGGCTGCCGTAGGGAGAGGACGAGCAATAGACCAAGCTGACATCCTGACCCCCCCCCCGACCCCCCCCTCGGGGAGGCAGGACGAATAAATGGCCGAGGGGATGGATGTGGTTCTGCAGCTTTGACTAGGCTGCAAGATCATCCAGTCACACCTGGTCAAGCTAGACTGATACGCCATGCGGGGAGCAAAATAAGAATATGCAACCAACACAGAACGAACGTCATCAGACGCTATACGCTGAGAGAGATGATGAGTAGTAGATCTGAGCAATTTTGGACTAATATTTTGATGTGCATTAAGGGTGACCTGTCTCCCTGGCCAAGGCGTTAAACGACATTGTTCGTAATCTCGTATATCCACGTGGGTAAAACACTAGTTGTGAGATTCGGCGGCGGATCGTGTCGCGCTGGTAACTCATGGGGTATGTGAGCCGGTCGTTCAGAAGGCAATGGCAAACTACTGAACGTAAATCTTGCCTAGTACATCAACAGCAGCTGAAAAAATGCTGGTGTTGACTGCAACGTCCTATAAGGGATATGCAACATATTTTTAAACACAAAATTAAGGATGATCTGTTAAATATCTAACTTAATTAATTAACTAACTAACTAACTACCACCTTGTGTTCAGTTTCACAATAGTATGAGCGTTGGTCATGTGTAAGCAATGACAAACTATTGAGGGTAATAATTGCCAAGAAAATCACGAACAGTCAAAGATTACTAGCGTTGATTGTGACATCCTGTTACGAAGATTAACTTTACCTACACTTCGTGATTTCCAACTGTTTACATTTTCACAGCTTTACTTCAGTGAAACCATTTCCCTTCGTAAATTCAACTATAGCACCACATAGTTATGGCTTCAAATAAGGCTTCGAGTGTTTTCTTCCAGACACTTATATTTTAACCTTTCTATGCCGATCTCCCTGGTGGAGGTGTTAAACGACTTTCTCTGTAATCCCGTTTATCCACGTAGGGTCTCGCAACGCGCGAGAATTGGTAGCGGTTCTCGCCGTGTGGGTGACTTACGGGATAAGTGAGCCGCTCAGAAAGCAATGGCAAACTACTGAGCGTAGTCTTGCCAAGAAATCAACAACAGCGGTAAAATGCTGGCGTTGACAGCGATGTCCTGTAAAGGATATGCGAAAAAAAAAATTCCAGACAACCTGGGGTTGATCACAACGTCCTGCAAGGGACAAGCATATTAGACGAGACAGTCAAGATGTTTTGCCACGCTATGAGAAGAATTAAACTAGACAAACGTAGTAGTAACTGGCAAGATTGAGGGGAAAGGAAGAGGGGGAAGGCAGTGAGATAAATATATGGATGTCTTGGCCCCATGGCATAATCGAGACAAGAACACAGAGCTGATGCACGACTCTGGGGATCGTGTGAGATGATGAAACATTGACACCCACGCGTATCGACAGTGCATAATGATGATGATTTCTGTCTCAAACAGTTATAGGAGCTTAAAGTACAAGCTGCTGTTGGCAGAAGGGTTAAACCCAGCCTTGAAGGACTGTCTAATGAGGCAACATTGGAGGGCAGGCGGATGAATTAAGGGAAGAAAGAAGTTCTGGTTTCCGATGCTAAAACTTGTGTTCACGCTTGAATAGTGGGGAAGGATGATTTCATCATCGATCAAGTGATATCCTTTATCTTCACGGAGCTTGGTTCTCAAAGGACGTTTCTGAGTGTGACAGGCGGCATAATGTGGCATGAGATATGGTGACATGCCACGGAGCGTTGTCAGTGTGGGAATGCTGTCTCTCCCACTGATGTATCGTTCATGCTACCCACGGCCGTCTAGGATAAATATGCAGCGTCCAGAACAAGATTTAGGTTCTTCGTCTTTCTTATCCTAAGCATTCTCCTCCCATTCCCCTTCCTCTTCAACCTTTTCGCCTCTTTCTTCTTCTCCCCCTCTTCATCCTTCTCTTCTTCTTCTTTCTTCTTCTTCTTCCTGTTCATCTGTATCATTATCATTACTATCACCACCATCATCTTCAACCTGAAAATCACCATCAGCAGCAACATTTTAATTACCTCTTAACCATCACCTTCTTCTTCCTATCCTCACCCTTCTCTAGAACGTTTCTGGGTGTGATAGGCGGCATAATGTTGCATAAGATATGAGACCATGTCTATCTATAACCCTCGCCGTAAAGTATTTTTATTATTATTAAGCACACATTCTTCATGAGCATGCTTAACCATTCTTTGTCTTACAAGCTTATTTTTGGGAGCAAATGTGTGGTTTCTTGTCCTTGTTCGTCTTCATACACCTTTATCTGTCAACCTAAATATATTTAAAGAAAACAGCAGTCATCTTGTGAAATTTTTCAAATATCCATTCAGTTTGTCAAACACAGGCCAAACTGATTCGCATGTGTCTGTGTAATTTGGACTCTCGCAACAAATGTGTAGCTGTCATTTTATCATAACCACTTCCTCACTATAATCTAATCTAAAGCGCAAGTCATTCGTTCTTCATCAAAAGATGCAATGAATGAATGGTCCTCGTCATTCATAACGGACGAACATCGATCACGATTAAATTCATCAGTATCTCTTATATTTAGTTTTTTTAACATGTGCTTTTTCGACCTTTTTTTTTTTTTGGGGAGAGTCTGAAAATTGCTTCTTGTTAACTTCGATGGAGTTGGTAATATACACCATCTTTCTGGTGGTCTGGATGCCTTGATCCCAAATTGATTTTATATGTGCTTCTTAAAAACCTCTTGGTCTCAGCATAGGTTATATCTATATCTGATTAGTAGCAGTAAAGTAAAGCTCACTGCTTTGCATTGACTTATACTGTAAACTAAACTCGTTGATAATACGCATGTGTGATTTCGTCCAACATTTCCGGTAAAATGGAAATTCGTATATACTACAGGCTGCTTGCTGTCTTGAGAGACGATGATTTTGTTGTTTACATTATGCTTATTAAAATAAAGCATGATAACCTCTCTATAGCACAAAGCCCGATCTGAATTGTATATACCATGTATTGTCCATGAAGCATCTCAGCCTACCTAATTTACTCCGGAGAAAAGCTAGCACCAATTCATCTGTTGTGACAAGACAAGCTGCAGAAGCTCCCAGACCATCAAGAAGTTAGTTGCATATCCTTTACAATACGTAGCAGTCAACCCCAGCATTCTTTGGTTGTTCGTGATTCCTGGGAGTAGGAGCTCATGTCCCTCACATATCTCGGTACTTGGTGCTCCGGATCAACTCCGCTGATGATATTCCTCCATTCCGTGCTTTCAATCCATACAACATCATTTCTCTCGAGCTTTGCAACTTCTTCCACTGATTTTTGCAGTGGTCAAGTTGTTTTCTGCTTCCCCCTCTTCTCATTATATCACCACAGAACGATGTTTGTCTATTTCTCATGGTCGTATATAACTTCCACTTTCATTAGCCTCCTCCAGGCAATCGTTGTTAGGTACTCTGGCAGTCCAAGGTTTCGTAATATTAGTCTCAGGCACGACATGTTGATTTCAAGCTCTTCCTCAACTGTTCATTCACATTCTATGATTCACTGCCATACAGCATAACACGTCCAAATAACAGCTCAATACTTTCTGTCTAGGATTTTAAAACAATTAGTTGCATGTCAATTACAGGACGTCGCAATCAACCGCACCATTTTGACTGTTTGTAGTTTACTCTGCAATTTTTGCGTTCAAAAGTTTGCCATTGCTTTCTTAATGACCGACGCTCATAGCATTAAAATCAACACAAGTCAATCTGCTTTCAAATCGCCTGCCGCTAATGTCGAAGCTTCGACACGATATATCGTGGAAATGTGAAACCCTAAGCCACAGACCTGGTATTCTGTATATAAAACAGGACCTAGATAGGTGCCACCTGGTTGAGTTTGTCTGACTTCTTCGGTCTCACCTTCGCTAACCACTTAGCTGGAGTTTGGTCAGTTCATTCCTATCGCTCAGTAACTGAAAGTGTTGTATCGTATACTAAGTGCTAACAGATGAGGTATGGAGTGACCCGTTCTTTTATTACCGTTATTACATTTGCCAGCTCACAGCAAGACCGGGTCACGAATTGCGGACTTGGTTTACAACACACCAAGTTGTCTCTTGTCGAACTCATCCAACTAGCAAATATAACAAATAGGTCAAACCTCTCAGGTTGAAGTTCACTATTGTTATATTTGTGACATTTATTTCAAACTATCAAAGTATTTATTAAAAGGAGCCGCCAGAGGTCACAACGTCCGAAAGGATAAAGGTGCTAGGTCTTAAACACCCGGCGTATTGATACAATAAAGGCCCTCGGTCTTAAACACCCGGCGTATTGATACAGTAAAAGCCCTCGGTCTTAAACATCCGGCGTATTGATACAATAAAGGCCCTCGGTCTTAAATACCCGGCGTATTGATACAATAAAAGCCCTCGGTTTAAACACCCGGCGTATTGATACAATAAAGGCCCTCGGTCTTAAACACCCGGTGTATTGATACAATAAAAGCCCTCGGTCTTAAACACCCGGCGTATTGATACAATAAAGGCCCTCGGTCTTAAACACCCGGAGTATTGATACAATAAAGGCCCTCGGTCTTAAACACCAGGCGTATTGATACAATAAAAGCCCTCGGTCTTAAACACCCAGCGTATTGATACAATAAAAGCCCTCGGTCTTAAACACCCGGCGTATTGAAACAATAATGGCCCTCGGTCTTAAACACCTGGCGTATTGATACAATAAAGGCCCTCGGTCTTAAACACCCGGCGTATTGATACATTAAAAGCCCTCGGTCTTAAACACCCGGCGTATTGATACAATAAAGGCCCTCGGTCTTAAACACCCGGCATATTGATACAATAAAGGCCCTCGGTCTTAAACACCCGGTGTATTGATACAATAAAGGCCCTCGGTCTTAAACACCCGGTGTATTGATACAATAAAGGTCCTCGGTCTTATACACCCGGCGTATTGATACAATAAAGGCCCTCGGTCTTAAACACCCGGCGTATTGATACAATAAAGGCCCTCGGTCTTAAACACCCGGCGTATTGATACAATAAAGGCCCTCGGTCTTAAACACCCGGTGTATTGATACAATAAAGGTCCTCGGTCTTATACACCCGGCGTATTGATACAATACAGGCCCTCGGCCTTAAACACCCGGCGTATTGATACAATAAAGGCCCTCGGTCTTAAACACCCGGCATATTGATACAATAAAGGCCCTCGGTCTTAAACACCCGGCGTATTGATACAATAAAGGCCCTCGGTCTTAAACACCCGGCGTATTGATACAATAAAGGCCCTCGGTCTTAAACACCCGGCGTTTTGATACCGAGGTAGTGGGTTCAGCCTCTACATCGGTCAGTTGGACTAAAATAATGACTTCTAGTCTTTGACTTTGGGACGTAAATTACAAGTACCTCTGAAATCGGAGTGGGTTTTCCTGATGATGAGAGAGACTGGTAAAAGGGAAAGGAAAACCACAGGCAACATCTTCCAGTGCACTAGAAGTCATCATCATCAAGTGCCCTGCAAGCTAGCGTAGGCGTTCATGGCTCTCTACAGATCTCGGTCTTTGGTTTTATGGATCAACTCTGCTGCTGATATTCCTCCATGCCACCGTCTCAATCCATCCAGCATCATTTCTATTGGTCTGCCTCTGCCTCTCTTCCCCTCGATCTTTCCAGTTGGCACGATGTTCTCCAATGCCTCTCTTCTCATTACATGACCAAAGAAAGCTGTTGGTCTCTTTCTTATTGTTGTATATAGTGTTCTAATTTCATTAGCCTGTTTCAGGCAGTCGTCGTTAATTACTCTGGCAGTCCAAGGAATTCTCAACATTCGTCTCAGGAACCACATCTCTGTTGCTTCTAATTTCTTCTTAATTTATTCATTTACATTCCAAGATTCACTGCCATACAGCAAAAGTGGTTCTACGTAGCATTTCAGCACTCTCTTTCTTACACTCAGTGACAGTGACCTATTGCACAAGATACTCTTCATTTTCTGAAATGCTGCCTTTTCTTGCCCTATTCTGCTCTTAATCGCTGTTGTACACCTTCCATCTGATGTTATAAGTGCCCCTAGGTATCTAAAATTATCCACTTGGTTAAGAATTTTTCCTTCTATTTCTATGTCACATTTTGGTGTCACCATTTTCTTTGATATCACCATTGTTACTGTTTTCTTGATATTCAAGGAGAGTCCTTTCCTTGCACTCTCTGTTACTACAGTGTCCAACAATTGTTGTAGGTCTGTTGATTTATCTGCCACCAATGCTGTGTCATCTGTATAGCGTCTAGAAGTAGTAGCACATATAAAAACTGTCCTTGGGTTCAAAGTGAGCGAACGCAACAACAACAACAACAACAACAACAACAAAAGAGAAGAAGCCGACATGATGTAGTGGCTTGTCTTCCAAATCAGTGGTTATATGTTCAGATCTCCATCGAGGAGTGGATTTACAACAAACAAGCAAAAAAAAATTATAATTGACCTAGGCTTCATGTTTGACCAAGCCTAAAATTGGTACCAGAAAATATAATGGGAAATAAAGGCAGCCAAATTTATATTAGCCGCGTCACCCGCAAGTACGGATTGGTCTACAAAAATATGGGGTAACCACGATACACCCAGTATACCTAATGACGCGGAAAAGGCCCTTCACTTACTTTACAAGTTAATACCCCTGAGTGTTGCTGAACTGTGTTATCAGCCCGGTAGGGGTGGTGTTACCACGTTTTATCGTCGTCGGTGGTAGACTGGTAGGTCGATTAACACTTGTGTCATCATAAAACTGCCCCGTGCCAAGAGGCTATGGGGTGCCTGGGGGATTATACTGAAGGTGTTTAGTGCTGGAGAGCCCGACATGTGATACTACGATGTCTAGTCTGAAAATGGAGGTGGAGGTAGTAGTCACAGCGTCGTTCCGCTGGTTGGAGGACAGACAGTGCACACATAGCGTGATTGTAAGGAACTCATAGAGCATGCTGAACAAGGTAAAGACAGACATGCTTCTGGCACAGTGGCATGCGTCATTTAAACTATCAAAGAAGGTGGGCATCAGTTGGATTTTTTATCCAGAATATGTTGGTGTGGTGGGAAAAGAACAGGCGTATAGACTGGCTGGCCAGCATCGTTGAGTGGTGGATAGGGAAAGCCATACAACTCCCCCCCCCCCCTCGTCAATTTCTCAACAACTCATAAACTATAGCCATAAAGTAAACAAAGAAAAAGGGTTTCGTATACTGTATTCGACGAACAATAAATGATTACTCAAATATAGTTAGGCGTTAGTTATAAGAGCGAGCGCTATTATCATGTCGGCCAAAACTGATTGCAGAAGGTGAAGACACTTTAACTGCTGTAAGTTCTTTGACATCGTCTGTGCACACGTAAAGGTATTCCCCCGTAGCCGATACTGCCTATTGGGTGTAAGGTGTTAGGCATTTAGACACTCTAGGCCATGACATAAGAGGTCTGAGGCAGCCATTTTACTGTCTCACTGCCTTTATTTCCAGGTCAATTACCAAACCGTTTAGAAAATTCTCTGATATCTATTTTTATCATGCTGGGTCGACCCCAAAACCGCACGGCTGTGGAACATAATTCTAAATCAGCTGAGGATTAAACCCGGACCCGTGTTTTGGCAAGCAAGTGCACTAACAACGATACCACCGAAGCTCCTGTCGATTCATAATCTAAACTTATTATAATTTTAAACTGCAAGCAGATTTTATTGACTCCAAGACCATTCTTCATTGTCAGAACCATTCTTGTATTTAATTCACCAGACACAATAACAAACCGTATTAAAAAACGAATCACCAGATGCTCAAGTGGGGAGCAGACATATGGCAATAAAGGTATGGCTCCATCTTTCAATCTATCACTGTCACCGCGGCAAACAGCTCTTAGTAGCAGAAAAAAGCCTCGACAATCCTCGGAGGAGACCGTACCTAATTGGAGATTGTCACCGCCATGATGGAGTCTCCGCGCAATTCGCTCCAGTTCTGCGCCTCGTAGACTGAGCGATGACTCGGGGTCGAACATCATCATCATCATGTGTCATGCTGTAAAGGATATGTGGTAATGGTTAGCCATCTCACTCTGTCACCACAGTCTAGGATCTGTAAGTATGTAAAGGATCATTTATACACGCCTTACAGAGCATTGGATATATGATGCCAGACCGTTGTTTTAATAGACCATTAGGCATTCATTGGGTGATGTTGTCATTATCATTGCGGCAGCCTTTACTTTCCAGAGTTATTTTCTGGTACATATTTTTTTTCTTCTTCTTCTTCGTTCATCCGGATTTTTTTTCGGATGTGACTGCATTGTGCCTGTTTACAGCAGAGCTGCGTTCTTGCGCCGTTAGGCCGACACATCCGACTTCTGCGGGCATTTGTTGACCGGGTTAACCTTCCCGGATTTTTTTTTTTTTTTTTTTTTGTTAAATTTTCGTTTCCTCGCTTTGAACTCAACGTAATCCACACAAGTACTACTACTTCCAGTGCACTGAATTGATTTTTGCGTGTGAACTAGTTTTCCCTAGTATCTGTGTCCCTCGCCATCAAGCGAAACCACTCCGATTTCAGAGGTACCTATTATTTACATTCCCTAGCCAAGGATGAGAAGTCAACAGTTTAGTCCAACTGACCAATGTAGGGGTTTAACCCACTACCCCGGCATCAGCACACCTGAATTTAAGAATGAAGTCTCTTATACATTCGGCCTTGTTTACCTCCAAACGAATTTCAGGCTGTGTAAACAAGAAACATGTCTATTGCCATAATATCCTTCTAACCGTATCTGCTTATTGTCCACGTTTGACGTGCATACGCACGTATAGGTTCTACATAACACTTTAACACGTTTTGTCTCGCCACAACTGACAACTTTTTGATTGGTATGTTGTCCATCTTGCAAAAGGCTACTTTTGTGATAGCGAATTTTTAATGTAATCTTTATAAGAATATTCTATTAGGTGTTATAACAACAACAACAACAACAACAACAACAACAACAACAACAACAACAACAACAACAACAACAACAACAACAACAACAACAACACTAATAATAATACTAATAAATCATAATCATATTCCACACTTAAAATGATTTCTAGAGGGCACGAAAAGAGATATAAGTAGTATATTGAGGTTTCCAGACACACATTTTGGGAGGGTAATGGCGGCTGATAGGGTTTATGAAGGAAATGTGGGGGTATTTTTGGGGAAAATGTCGACTCGGTAAAAACAATTTTTGGGTGGGAACGGGTTTTTTCGGCGGGTGATGGTGTCTGTGAAAGTAATTAAGGTAAAAGTAGTTGGTTGGTTCTGTAGTGGAAAGAGAGGGTGTGAAGGGGAAAGTTATTTTGGTTACGTATATGAATGTGTCTGTTCGTGGTGTAATGATGTATAAACAAGGGTGTGATGGGTCGTGGTTTCTACTCATGGGTTGGATATATGGTGGTTACGTATATGAATGTGTCTGTTCGTGGTGAGTAATGTATAAACAAGGGTGTGATGGGTCGTGGTTATACTCGAAGTAAGAGGTGGTTACTATCATCTGAACAGTGTGATAGTAGTGAAAGTAAAGGGTGTTATATTCACCGATTACAAAGGAAAGCGTATAAAGTTATAATGGGTATGGTGGTAAGGTGTATTAGTGATCAAGTAGGAGTGATACAGGGGTGGTCATAAATATAATAAGAGGTGTTCGCAATTACACACTGGTCAACCAGTGGTCAAGCAATGGTCAAGTAAGGGTCAAGTAGTCAAGTAAGGAAATTTTAGCGAAAAGTGATTGTAATGAGATGGTGATGATTAAAGAGTGGTAAATTAGTGGTCAATCAGTGGTCAAGCAATGGTCAAGTGGTCAAGTAAGGAAAATTTTAGGGGAAAATTGGTCGTAGTGACATGGTAATGTTTAAATTAGTGGTAAATTAATGGTCAAGTAGTGGTCAAGTAGTGGTCAAGCAGTGGTCAAGCGGTGCGTAAGTGAGGAAAACATGAAAAACAAAACGAATAAAGAAAAACAAAAAAACTTGGTTTCAATATATCAAAGAATGTGTTATTCATCAAAACACTTTAGTGATATAAGAAAAAATCAATGACATATATATTCATCAATACAGTTTAGAGATATAAGAAAAAATCAATGACATACATGAGTAGTGAAAAACAGTTTAGATATAAGAAACAATCAATGACATAGATGATTAGTGAAAAACCAAAAAGTTCTGGATTAGTGATCTTCATTCTTCTGGGCTCTGCTGGTTGACTATCAAAAACACTGTTGTTGTCGAAGTCATCAAACATACCTTATTTGTTTCGGATTCAGAATAAAGACATGTATGAGATATCATACAAGATATCTGAATACTTCTTTTTATCATACCAAAACCACCCGATAGCGGTGGTCGACACTTTTTTCTAATACTACCACTTGATTGGGTAGCATAAGCGATAGGTACGCCTTAAGGGCTGCCAAGCTGTCTCTATCATTTGGTTGGATATCCTCTGCTACTATGAGTGGAGGTGTTGCCAGGGTGTCTAAGGGTGTCATCCTTTCTCGTGATGTCTGGTGATGTTAGTACCGTTGTAGGTTCGAATTGTATAGATTGGTACGTATCTGACAGGGATAATCATTGTGAATGTTCCCATTATGGCGGGTAAGGTTATCATTGAAGATACAGTGGTGGCAGTCTGGTACTTGCGTTAGACTACGATGATGGTGTAAATAGACAGGTGGTGCTGTCGTCTCTGGTATTGCAGTGTTTGGTGTATTCATACGTGGCTGATGACGTATTCGTTTGTGTTTTTGTAGGCCATCGTTCGTATTATACACCTTATCACATAACTGACAGGGATATACTTGGTCTTTCCCCTCGTGAATGGTCCGAATGTGACGATTAAGGGTATACTTATCACAATAGGCTTTGTCGCACACTGAACACGTGAAAGTAGATCTGGTGGTCATATTGATAAACTGTTTTTTTTTTCCTTTCTTACAATCCGAAAAAATTCTGGTGTATACAATGTTTCAATGTTTTATCAGAGGCCGACGAAACGAATAAGGCTCACACCAAGTTTCACTGCTGTAGCTACCCAAGTCACTACGTGAACAATAGCTGGTTACTACACGAACAATGCTCACACCAACCTGTTTCACTGCTGTAGCTAACCAAGTCAGTACGTGAACAATATCTGCTTACTACACAATGCTCACACCAGCCTGAAGCACCTCTGTAGATACCCAAGTCAGCCCGTGAACTGGTACTGTGCTCACAAGAGACGCCGTCTATTTTATACACTGGGTCTGCACCCTACATAGCTGACGTAGCAATTTTGTAGACAAGCTATTCTCACGCCGCCCGCCTGCTTCCCCACAAACCGATGACTCATACTTAATGACTTTTGCACATGGCGCTGATGACGTAGGGGCTGTCTCGGATATCCGCGTTCTTTACCAAAAGGGGGTATGTGGTTTGTATAGTTTAGTCTTATGGGTAAGTGTATCTGTACTGGTTGAGGTACCAGTAGTAATGTTTTGGGTGTGTCTTTGAGTTTGTAGTAGGTGTGTATTTGTGTAATTGATTATGGGTGTGTAGTTGTGTGACAGTAGTAATGGTATGGGTGTGTACGTGTGTTTGTTTGGTTGTCTTTGTATTTGTCTTTGAGTGTTCTTGTGTATGGGTGAGTGTGTCTGTACTTGTGTATAGTTGTGATGACAGTAGTAATGGTATGGGTGTGTGTCTTTGAGTTTGTAGTAGGTGTGTATTTGTGTAATTGATTATGGTTGTGTACTTGTGATGACAGTAGTAATAGTATGGATTGTCTGTACTTCTGTGTCTGTACGTGTGTTTGTTTGGTTGTCTTTGTATTTGTAGGTGTGTATTTGTGTATGGGTGAGTACTTGTGTATAGTTGTGATGACAGTAGTAATGGTACGAGTGTGTCTTTGTGTGCTTGTAGGTCTGTATGTACATGTGTATCAAGTGTATGGGTATGTCTGTGTATAGTTGTGATGACAGTAGTAATGGTATGGGTTGTCTGTGTCTGTATGTACAAGTGTGTCTGTGTCTTTGTGTGTTTTTGTTTGTAGGTGTGTATTTGTGTAATTGATTATGGGTGTGTCTGTGTATAGTTGTGATGACAGTAGTAACTAGTATGGATTGTCTGTACTTCTGTGTCTGTATGTACAAGTGTGTCTGTGTCTTTGTGTGTTTTTGCTTGTAGGTGTGTATTTGTGTAATTGATTATGGGTGTGTACTTGTGTATTTGTTTATGGGTGTGTACTTGTGTATAGTTGTGATGACAGTAGTAATAGTATGGGTGTGTCTTTGTGCTTGTCTGTCTTTATGTGTATGTATGTACAAGTGTGTATCAAGTATGTACTTGGCTGTCTGTGTGTTTGTGTGACCCTCTTTGTATGATTTTTACACACCCCACAAAAATATAGTATAATAATAACGTACCAGCTAATATTCTTGTCGCTAATATTGGTAGTAGTATTATCACTACTATTGATTCTTTTTCACTCTACCCACCACCATTGCACTATACGTACTTTCCCCTACAATTTAAGTGGTCACTTGACTACTTGACCACTGCTTGACCACTGCTTGACCACGTCATCGATCACTTTAATCACTACCATAATCTTAGGCACATCGTCCTCTACAATTTAAGTGGTCACTCGACCACTTGACCACTACTTGACCACTACTTGACCACTACTTGACCACTAATTTACCACCCTTTAAGCATCACCATGTCGCTACAACTACTTTCCGCTAAAATTTATTCACTTGACCACTTGACCACTGCTTGACCACTGCTTGACCACTAATTTACCACTCTTTAATCATCACCATGTCGTTACAATCACTTTCCCCTAAAATTTCCCTAAAATTGTCCTCACTTACACACCGCTTGACCACTGCTTGACCACTACTTGACCACTACTTGACCACTAATTTACCACTAATTTAAACATTACCATGTCACTACGACCAATTTTCCCCTAAAATTTTCCTTACTTGACCACTTGACCATTGCTTGACCACTGATTGACCACTAATTTACCACTCTTTAATCATCACCATCTCATTACAATCACTTTTCCCTAAAATTTCCTTACTTGACTACTTGACCCTTACTTGACCATTGCTTGACCACTGGTTGACCAGTGTGTAATTGCGAACACCTCTTATTATATTTATGACCACCCCTGTATCACTCCTACTTGATCACTAATACACCTTACCACCATACCCATTATAACTTTATACGCTTTCCTTTGTAATCGGTGAATATACCACCCTTTACTTTCATTACTATCACACTGTTCAGATGATAGTAACCACCTCTTACTTCGAGTATAACCACGACCCATCACACCCTTGTTTATACATTACTCACCACGAACAGACACATTCATATACGTAACCACCATATATCCAACCCATGAGTAGAAACCACGACCCATCACACCCTTGTTTATACATCACTACACCACGAACAGACACATTCATATACGTAACCAAAATATATCCAACCCATGAGTAGAAACCACGATCCATCACACCCTTGTTTATACAGCACTACACCACGCATACTAACACATTCATATACGTAACTTACAGCCCTCCCTCATCCGTACGCACAACCTTTCTATTCCCACCGAATACTTTTACCTTAATTACTTTCACAGACACCATCACCCGCCGAAAAAACCCGTTCCCACCAAAAATTTTTTTTACCGAGTCGACATTTTCCCCAAAAATACCCCCATATTTCCTTCATAAACCCTATTACCCTCCATTACCCTCCCAAAATGTGTGTCTGGAAACCTCAATATACTACTGATATAGCCAGTCCAGTTATATGCATTGAATTTTTATTTTCAATCTTAGCGTAATCCCATCCAGTCCATGCTTGTTGCGGTCAATCATGACCTGGTTGCATCCTAATATGCCTCTTCGGTGATGTGAAAGTTACAGTATCTGATATGCACACCCCGTTGTTTCAGAGCTAGGAGAAGGGAAGGAAAACTCTGTAATACAGCCCTCGTGTTAATGGGTCTGTCTGTCTGTCTGTCTGTCTGTCTGTCTGTCTGTCTGTCTGTCTCTCTCTCTCTCTCTCTCTCTCTCTCTCTCTCTCTCTCTCTCTCTCTCTCTCTCTCTCTCTCTGACACAAAAAACGCACACATAAGCACATACACACAAACACACTCACACATACAGACATAAACACACACACACACACACACACACACACACACACATGCACACCACAAACATATAATTGTTATCACATTTGACGGTTATTCAATCGACAACCATCTTTCTTTCCATTTCAGTGAAATTCAAGAACATGAAAAGTGAACAAACGTGTTTATAATCAAGTGCAAGGACAAGCAAACAACAGAACTTGTCACCAAAGTTTGCCGGCTGCACGAAACAAGATGGTGGCGACATGACCTCAGCAAATCTGGCAGACGAAACAAAAACAAACACAAAAAAAGCTACAGTGAGTGTGTTTGATTAAGTGTTTGTTTTGCGTTCTCTCGCTTTGAACTCAAGTGTTGTTCACACTTCTAGTAGTTGCCACCAGTGGGGAGTGCACTGACTTATGTTTGCGTGTGGATTAGCATTTCCTATTACCAGTGTACCTCTCCATTAGGCGAACGCACTCCGACTTCAGAGGTAACTACAGTGTGTGAAGAAGCATAATATATATTGCCAACTTTATTAGAGAGACTGATGTTGTTATTTGAGAGGGAAAGAAGTAGAAGAAGAAGAAGAAGAAGAAGAAGAAGAAGAAGAAGAAGAAGAAGAAGAAGAAGAAGAAGAAGGAAGAAGAAGAAGAAGAAGAAGAAGAAGAAGAAGAAGAAGAAGAAGAAGAAGAAGTAGAACAACAACAACAACAACAACAACAACAACAACAATAAAAGAAAGCGGAGGGAAAGGCAGAATTTGATGTTGATGAAGAAAAAGAAGCGCATGCGTATAACACGTTGATAATGGTTATGATAATGATGATGCTGACGATAATGATGAAAAAAAGAAAAAGAAGGGGATAAATGACGAGGAGAAGAAGAAGAAAAAGAAGAAGAATAAGATAATATTTATTTCTTGATAGCAAAACACGATTTCACGGGACAATCCTCAAGCAATCTTAACGTTGCTAATACTAATAACCATAGATTGGAGATAATCTGACAAGTAATCTCTTCAATTTTCCTCTGTGACAGGTTATATTTAGGCACACGTCATTTACGCTGAAATAATTTCAATTTGAAATAATTTCCTTTCCAACGTTTTAAAGAACAAGAGGGCTATTTATCGAATAATATTGTCAAAAGTAATAAAATGATTTATTTTATTGTTTATAATGTGTGGTGTATTATTGGCAAATCAAAGCATTAGTTGTTGGGGGAATACGCGATTATAATATCGTATTCTCAATTCTCAATTCTGAATGGAACACGTGAAACAAGTAAATGTATTTAAGTATTTCGATAGTTTAATAACAGCGGTTGGAAAACAGGTTAAATATTAACTGATTCAGTGCCATACAGATAGTAAGTTTGGACTAAGCATAGTACACTATCAAGTAAACAAGTATTATAATGTAAATTTCCGTTCACTGAGTATTGAAACTGAGAGAGATACCATGGAAACGGGGGAAAAAACAAAAAAAAAAACAAAAAAAAAAAAACCACGATATCACTAGTATGGCGATTTATTGTACTTTTGTCCACATTGTTGGTCACATTTGGCGATATATTATCCTTTGGCAGTGAATCAGATAAAGATGTTACATGTAGAAGAGCCTCTGGAAAAGTAGTATTTCACAAGATGAAGAAGATGGTCCGGAAGCGAGTTATGGGCAATTAGCGGACTAGTGATATAGTCAGCCTTATAGAAGAATTATGCGAACATATTGGACAAATAAATACAGGAATGGAGATATCTTGAAAGAACGAAAAGAAACTCACAAAGAGATCTGGTTACTCTCATCAAAAGAATACAGTACACACACTCTGGGCATGTCACGAGAAGGGGAAAACTGGAGTGTGTGGTCACAGACGGAATGTTAGAGGGAAGGCGATGCAGGGAAAGACCAGGAGAGAAGAGGTCGGACAGTTTGATATCATGACATAGAGGAACATCAGTATCAGAAATGATTGCCAGTATACAAGCCAGAGGGCTGTGGACAGACTGTGGATCAGCAACGGCACACGGCATGGGTTGTTAAAAGAAGAATATCGAATTCGCTCATTTGATATTTTAGTTCATAAATAAACTCGCCTGTATTTTTTGACACTCATAGAAGTAGAAGAAAGAAGTAGAGACTAGAGGACGCACTAAACTACATAAACATTTAAAACTATAGTTACCCCGGGAAGGTTAACCCGATCAACAAATGCCCACAGAAGTCGGATGTGTCGACCTAACGGCGCAAGAGCGCAACTCTGCTGTAAACAGGCACAACGCAATCACGTCCGAAAAAGAAAAAAAACTCCGGATGAACGCAGCAGAAGAAGAAGAAGAAGAAGAAACTATAGCTACCTAGCGCTATTGGAAGCTGAAATGATGGCGGTGCCTCGCTGCAGGAACAAGTGTACTTCAAGGCATGACCAACTAGACACCCTTACGAAAAGGTGTCTTCACCAGCCACGTCCAACATTCCCATGAATCCACAACTACGAAATATGGAGAGAATTCATAGCTAACCATTTGCAGGTTACAGGTTCGAATCCCGCTATGTAATTATATAATTCAATTTTATGTTGTCCTTGAATTTTTCTTCTAGTCTCTACTTCTTTATTCTACTTCTATGAACGCCAAACAATATAATTGTGTGTGTATTTATGACCTGTCTTAGTGGCCTCAAATGGTTCCACAATTGATATTTTAGTATCAAGATAGCAACAGAGAAATTACTAAATACCAACCGTGGTTTACAGCATGTGGTGCTATTGTTAGATGCAAAATCAGTTCTTGAAGAGCTCGTATCTGGGAAATTGCCAGTTCTACGGACACTACATTCCAGACAAGGCACCTAGTGTAAGATCACTATACAGTGGATCCCATCTCTCTGTGGAGTACCCGGAAACGAGAGAGCTGATCATTTAGCTAAGGAATGAGCAATAACCTGTTACAAACTACCAAAAGAAAAGAATTATAAAATCAGTTAGAAATCCACCAAGACCAGCTCAAGACGATTACTACCTTATGGGAAGACCAGAACAAATCATTGTTCTGTGCCTAGGAACAGGACGCAAGCACATGTATACAAAATTCAAGATTGGGGAATCAGCTTTGTGCACATGTTGATTGGCGCCACAGACAGCAGATCACACACTCTAAGACTGTCCAAAATACGACATATCTAAGCAAACCTTCTGGTTTAGAGAAGCAACAGTGGAAGATAAAACTCTATAAACTGCTGAGTGAACTAACAAACACAGTTAAATTCATACAAGAGATAACATTGCTGTTATAGACATTTCAAGCGAACGAAAGAAGAAAGAGAAGATATTTTAGTCATGCACGACCGTGTTGTACCGAGATCTGTGATTTGCAGTATGTAAATGACCAGTTCCATGCCGTGAGACATACTGGCTAAACGTGACGTACCCATGATTTTATAGACCAATCGGCACTCAGTTGATGATGTGGTCAATAGCACGCCGGCCGATTTTATTTACCAAAGCATTTCCTGGTACTCCAGGTTTGGCTGGGTCGACTTGAACACCCATGAGAGTTTAAAAATAAAAGCGACAGCGACTATCAGAATAATATATATTAACCCAATAGCCTATCAAGTGTGCCATAGTAGGCAATTAAGGCGGTTTGGTACAGGTAATCGCTGTCTCGAAAGACGACTGCATGCGGTTGTTTTTTTCTCCCGAAAACGAGTCTTCCCAGCAAAAGAAATATAGTCGGGCCGAGCTTATTTTAAATGTTGTAGCAGGCAACAATTACTGAATGTAGAATTGCCAGAAATTAACAAATAGTCTTTGAATGTTGGGGTTGATTATGGCGTCAAATAATGGACATACAACCAGTTTACTAACTAGATGACAAATGACGTTGAAATGAGGTGACTTCTGCACATCTGCTCCAGGTTCACTGCCTTCATTGTGATTAAGCTGATCAAGGATCATATCTCGCCCCATTCGAGACAAAAATAAAGTCACAGCAAATGACCACGACAATGGTGGACAGTCGACATCCACGCCTTGCACTCACGCCTGGAGACTTAGTTGCTTGCCTACTTCAGCGGAGACAAGGTTAGTACATGTTATCCCAACACATTGTTCCTGGAGTATACTAGTGACCGTCGCCGCTGTGGCTTTGGGGATAGTGAACGGTTATTTCATAATTCTCCGACATCCGAGCCGAGAGTTCGAAAACAGCCACAGGCCGCTCTGCGTTGATTTCGATGGAATGAGGCGTCAGCCGTTCAGACATGTAATAGTTGCCTAGTAAGTCACAAATATGAAACGTGCTGGGGTTGGTTGCAATGACATGTAAAGGATATGCAACTAAATTTCACATATAATGAACAGCTCGAGCGACGGAGATCTTACAATGACAGCATCATCATGCGACATGCGGATAAGCGTGGGCGGTATGGTCCATCATCTCATACGATTACCATATTGTTGGATACCCCATTTACCTGAAATTGTTTGAGTTGTCGCATTATAATACACTAGCGATATACAACAATCGCTTTCCTTTGCCTTCAGTCGCTTTCTCTACAGTTTAACAACGCGTTCATTTGTCTAAAGTAACGAACCTTCCAAGATTATAAGGACAGTAACAAAACAAGAACCTGCTGTCGGTTTGTCAAACATTATATTTTGTGTTGGTCTGAGTGTACAAAGGGTTAGGTGGCCAGTCTTTTTCTCTCATAGCTAACGACGAGAACAAGCATCGAACCCTGGTTCGACAGCTTTCACGCCAATGTCAAGTAAAACCATACACAACGCAATATTACAACAACATGAAAAGCGACGCTGAGGCCGTAAGAGTTGGCGTCAAGGGTAGACAATACACAAACATAGGAGAGGATAATATTGGGAAAATGACAAACCTGATACGAATAAAGAGAGTGACAGATCGAGCAATAAGTAGATGAAATGCCAGTAAATTGGCCCCAAATAGCTATTCATTCACGGGGCGACATAACAAATTGGAGTGTGGCGTGGATATCTTTCAGCAACAACGAACATGCAACACCGACTGGTTGTTTTTGTGGCGTTGTTGTCCTGGTTTCACTGTCAGGCGTCTCTATGTTCACGTGCAAATGATCTCGCTTTATCCTCGGTTGCGCTTCCAAAAATGGCGCCTTGAAGGTGAATTAGGTCCTCTGTGATTGGTCTTTCTGTTCATTATACCTGATCCTGTAGACCCTATTGGGGCCAACACGCTAGCAACCATTGTTTCATACCGACATTTGTTCTTAATTTTATTGGCTCCAATACAGGATAGTAATAATGTAACTGTCTCTTTTTTGGCGTGTTGCTTTGGCAGCTCTTCTGATTCCCATTCATTGTCTTATTTTATCATTCATTTCTAGAGCGACGGAATTAAAAGCACGAAAGTACTTGTTTTTCTCTAGTTTTCATTATCTGGAAATTTTCTTTTTTATTCCTTAGATTTGATTACCTTCGAGTAGCCGAAGATATAACAGTGTAGGTGGAAAAGAGAGTTAATCAGTCTTCAAGAATCCGTGTGCGGTCGACAGGCTATAAAACGCCTTCATCGTCGATTTCACAACATCTAATAAAATACGGTCATGGCGTGAACACATATAAAGTATACTGTATTGGACAACGGTACTACCTGACAGACGGTACTACCTGCTTTCTGTCAGCGCCGAATGTTGGGCGGCGCTTACCAAACCAGACACCCCACATTGTGCCAACGGCTTCGGGCGGAAGAGCGCAATTGGGAGGGTACTAGCCTTATCCTGGTGCGAGGAAATGCAACCCAAAGACAAAATAAGTCATGGCAGGGCAGACCAGGCCCTAAGCCTTGGTTGGCAGCTGGTCTAGGATCGAAGCTCCAACAGGCGGACAGTTAGAGCATTGCTTTGCTGATCCGGCAGCTTCTGCAGCTTGTCTTGTTCCAGATGTATAGGTGTTAACTTTCCTCTGGAGTGAACTAGGCAGGCCGAGAGAGGGATCATGCTGCATGAGCAACACATGGTTTCTTTATTTTAGCCCAGGCTTTGTGCTATGGAGAGGAAAATGGTGGAAATGACCATGTTTTCACATGCACCTACTGTGGGCAAACATTTGCAGCAAGAATTCGGCCTTACCAGCCACACTCGCCACCGCCATGGATCGTAGTTATTGCCATATGACAGTTATTAAGCCTTTTTGAAGCACAATGTACCAAACTATCGTCTGTCAAGACGGAAAGGTGCCAATGAATTGGACAAACAATAAACGATTGCTCAACTAAAGTGAGGCGTTAGAAATCATGCAGTTCCAATCGGTTTTGTGTAAACAGAGTTCGTTGTAAATTTTAAATTACCGTGGATATAACCATCTTGGTGGCCAACGCCTACTTGAAAGGCAACGTAAGCCTTGTTGACATGCAGATGTCCCACAACTCGCCACAAAACTCGCCACAAAAAGCAACACGCCCAACACTAGATCGAATTTCCTCATGGTGTGCGGATGCCGATGCCCTTGTCAACCCTGCAAAGGCAACGGTTACATGGTTCTCACTAAACAACCATATTGTGAAAACAGACCTGCCGGCAGTAAGAATGGATGGGAGCAGTTTGAGTAGAACCCAGTCAATGACATATCTAGGCGTGAGGCTTGATCGTAGCCTGTCCTTCAGAGATCATGTCGATTATGTCATAACGAAGGCTCGAAAAGGTTTGTCAGCAATGAGAGTCATGGCGACTGCCAATATCGAGCAAAGACTGCTAATACTTCTGTTCCAAGGACTTGTGCTTTCACGCATCGAGTATGCCCTGGCCATCCTCACTGTCAGCCCTACACAGATTGGAAGACTTGAAATGGTACAAAACGAAGCCATGCGCATCATGTTGGGCTGCACGAGAGACACCAGCTGTGTAGCAATGAGATACCTCCTTGACTTCCCGACAATGGAACACAGGATCAAGATCTGGAGAGCTCGTGCATACTTAAAAATAAGTGCAGATGAGCAGCACCCTCTGCATGACGCTATATTCAGAGAAAAGGGTGACAGGCTAAAGAGGGGCAAATCATGGATGGGTCGGGCGGAAGATGTCGTCAGACAGGTCTGCAGTCTTACCAGTATCAACCCCGGCAAGGAATGGGTGCCGGTGCCTCCAGCTTTTAAGTGCACTTTCTCCTGCATTATCACACTCGACAGACGGTGCAGAGAGCAGAACCCTGCCGCTGTCAATGCAGAGGTTAACGCGCTCATCTATGAACACTCAGATAGCCCCGAAGTGCTCATCTATACAGATGGATCTGTGGTAAAGCAGCAGAGAAGTGCGTGGGCATTTACAGCCCGTTCAGCGGGCCGAACCGTTCAAGAATCCAGTGGTGCCCACTCTATGACCACGAGCAGCATGACGATGGAGGTGATGGCAGTTACACAGGCTTTCATATGGCTGGAGTCACAGCATTATACCAACGTTGTGTACTAAGTGATTCAATGAGCATGATTCAGAAGGTCGAAGCTGGATCTGTACGTAGACAGTGGACTGAATCGCTGCGGAAGTCTGTTGTCCGTAAAGTCACCTTCATCTTCGTCCCGGGACATGCGGGAGTCGAGGGAAATGAACGAGCTGACAAACTGGCTGGCTCTGCACCCCCTGTAGATGGCCAGCCCATGGATCGTGCCGATGTTATTAACGTCCTTAAAGATATGGCGAGAACAGAGGACTTTGACGTCAATGATTCCACATCGCTGTCCAGGATGAAAGACCTGGGAGTAAGAATCGGCACAGCCAGACGCGAGAGGTACATCGGGAAAACAAAGCGCCTCGTCAACCAACACAGAACTGGCACTATTAGCCACCGGACGCTGATGCATATGCTGGGGGGAGGATCTGAGCACCTATGGACATGTCCGGAGTGCAACGAAGATACCCCAACTGATAACTGATAACTGATAACTGACATGCAGATATCTGTCAGCAACTTGCTTGCGACAGGTCTTTCAGGACTCCCCTACTTTTGCACCGCACGAAATAACAACTCGTGTCATTTGCAAAAGGAATGCAATTTATTTAGAGCTGGTCGTTCATGAGCTCTGCGAGCGGCATTCTTCATTGACATTAAACAACATGGATGTAATGAAGTGGTGAGAAATGATACTAGTAATCACAATCTAAATCTAAAGCCTAATATTAACTATTGCCTAGAAACTTATAGCATTTGTCAAGAACACGTCTACTCTCTAATCGTCTCCAGTCTGGTCTGTCCTCACGCTACACATTGCGTGGTCAAGCACGGACGCTGTATCCTCCATGCATTAGCGAGTCTTGCGTGCATAGCGTCCCCAGCACGCTGGCTCTTGAACTTAAGTAACCGGGTACTCCACGGTTACTCGTAAGGCCAAGCTTCCCAATGGCTTGGGGAAGCCCTCGCTCAACTGTCCTTAGTGCTCCCTTGGTTGACACAAATGTGTCCCCTGGTGAAGCTATTTATAGCGCTGGTGTCTCTCCTGTCTGGTGTCTCCCTACTAGACTTGTCTTAACTCTTATTAACTCTCTAAATACTTATTGGAGACTAGCTGACCCGGCCCGGCTTCGCCCAGACCCTGGTGGGGAGCATCTCATTTAATTCATATAAGTAGTCATATAAGTTCTCGTTCCCGTTACCGACTATCTGTCTGTCTGTCTGTCTGTCTGTCTGTCTGTCTGTCTGTCTGTCTGACCCGGCCCGTCTTCGCCCAGACCCTGATGGGGAGCATCTCATTTAATTCATATAAGTAGTCATATAAGTTCCCGTTCCGACTATCTATCTGTCTGTCTGTCTGACCCGGCCCGTCATCGCCCAACTCCTGGTGGGGAGCATCTCATTTAATTCATATAAGTAGTCATATAAGTTCCCGTTCCCGACTGTCTGTCTGTCTGTCTGTCTGTCTGTCTGTCTGTCTGTCTATCTATCTATCTATCTGTCTGTCTGTCTGACCCGGCCCAGCCCATGGTGGAGAGCATCTCATTTAAATTATATAAGTAGTCATATAAGATCCCATTCCCGACTATCTGTCTGACTGTCTGTCTGTCTTGGGTAAATGGAGGAGGGAGGAGGAAGAGGGAGGTGGAGGAGGAAAGAGGAGGGAGGAGGAGGGAGGAGACAGGAGGAGTAGGGAGGAATAGGAGGGAGGAGGAGGGATTAGGAGGAGGAGGGAGGAGTAGGGTGGAGGAGGAGGCGAGGAGGAGGGAGGAGGAAGAGGGAGAAGGAGGAGGGAGAAGGAGGAGAAGGAGGGGGAGGAGGAGGAGGGAGGAGGAGGGAGGAGGAGGAGGGAGGAGGAGGAATGTGAAGGGAGGAGGAGGGAGGAGGGAGGAGGTAGAGGAGGAGGAGGAGGGAGGCGGAGAGAGGAGGAGGGAGGAGGAGGAAGAGGGAGGAGGAGGAATGTGAAGGGAGGAGGAGGGAGGAGGTAGAGGGAGGAGGAGGAGGTAGAGGGAGGAGGAGGGAGGAGGCGGAGAGGGAGGAGGAGGAAGGAGGAGGGGGAGGAGGGAGGAGGAGGAGGGAGGAAGAAGGGGGAGGAGGAGTGATGAGGAGGAGGGAGGAGGAGGAGGGAGGAGGAGGGAGTAGGAGGGATGAGGAGGAGGAAGGAGGAGGAAGAGGGAGGAGGAGGAATGTGAAGGGAGGAGGAGGGAGGAGGTAGAGGGAGGAGGAGGGAGGAGGAGTGAGGAGGAGGAAGGAGGAGGGGGAGGAGGGAGGAAGAAGAAGGAGGAGGGAGAAGGAGGGATGAGGAGGAGGAGCGAGGAGGAGGAAGAGGAGGAGGAGGAATGTGAAGGGAGGAGGAGGGGGGAGGAGGAGAAGGCAGGAGGAGGGATGAGGAGGAGGGAGGAGGAGGAAGAGGAAGGAGGAGGAATGTGAAGGGAGGAGGAGGGAGGAGGTAGAGGGAGGAGGAGGAGGGAGGAGGAGGAGAGGGAGGAGGAGGAAGGAGGAGGAGGAGAGGAGGAGGAGGAAGGAGGAGGGGGAGGAGGAGGAGGAGGGAGGAAGAAGGAGGAGGAGGGAGAAGGAGGGATGAGGAGGAGGAGGGAGGAGGAGGAAGAGGGAGGAGGAGGAATGTGAAGGGAGGAGGAGGGATAGGGAGGAGGGGGAGGGGAAGAGGAAGAGGGTAGGAGGAAGAGTGGAGAGGAGGAGGGAGGAGCTAGAGGGAGGAGGAGGAGGAGGAAAAGGGAGGAGGGAGGAGGAGGGAGGAGGTAGGAGGAGGAGGAAGAGGGAGGAGGAGGGAGGAGAAGGAAGGAGGAGGAAGAAGGAGGAGGAAGAGGGAGGAGGAGGAGGGAGGAGGGAGAGGGAGGAAGAGGGAGGAGGAGGAAGAGGGAGGAGGAGGATGGAGGAGGGAGAGGGAGGAGGGGAAGAGGAAGAGGGTAGGAGGAGGAGGGGAGAGGAGGAGAAGAAGGGAGAAGGAGGGAGGAGGAGAAGGAGGAGGAGGAGGGAGGAGGAGGGGAGAGAAAGAGGGAGGAGGCAGAGGGAGAAGAAGGAAGGAGGAGGAGGAAGGAGGGAGAGGAAGGAGGGAGAATGAGGAGGGGAGGAAGGAAAGGGAGGTGGAAGAGGAGGAGGAGGGAGGAGGAAAGAGGTAGGGGGAGGAGGAGGTAGAGGGAGGAGGAGGAGGAAGGAAAGGGAGGAGGAAGAGGAGGAGAAGGGAGGAGGAGGGTGGAGGGAGGAGGAGGAGGTAGAGGGAGGAGGAGGGAGGAGGTAGGAGGAAGAGGGAAAAGGGAGAAGGAGGAGGGAGGATGATGAGGGAGAAGGAGGCAGGAGGAGGAGGAGGGAGGCAGGAGGAGGAGGGATGAGGAGGGAGAGGGAGAAGGAGGGAAGATGAGGGAGGAGGCGGAGGGAGTAGGAGGGAGTAGGAGGAGTAGGATGGAGGAGGTGGGGAGAGGAAGAGGGAGAAGGAAGAGGGAGAAGGAGGAGGGAGGAGGGAGAGGGATGAGAGGGAGGAGGAAGAGGAGGAGGGTGGAGGGAGGAGGTAGAGGGAGGAGGAGGGAGGAGAAGAGAGGAGGAGAGAGTTCGCCATTCCGAATTCATACTCGTCTAGTTCTTCCCTTCTACACGACTGTAGATAACTTCCTTACACATAAAAAGATGAATTGTTATTGATATTGCCGTGGCATGGAGGAATATCAGCAGCAGAGTTGATCCAAAAAACCAAAGACTGAGATCTACGGAGAGCCATGAACGCCTACGCCAGCCGGCACGGCACTTGATGATGATGATTGCCGTGTGACGATTCTGTGTAGTGACGTCATTTTCTTCCCTTTCCCTAGCGTTTTGGTTCGGGGATTCTTTCATCATCATCATCATATATTTACGTACGTATTTTGGGAGGGGGAGGAGGGAGGAGGAGGAAGAAGAAAAAAAAACTATGACAGTTGACAGCTCTGGAATGAAAGGAAGGCGTGTAGAAAATTTCATCTCAATCGGATGGGCCGTTCGCGAACAAATAAAGGACATACATATTTACATACATATATACATACACTTTGTTTTATAGATATAGATTCTGACAATATCTATAAAGTTTCTTCGCTAATCAATGAGCGTTATTTTAAACATCGCATTCCGGTTGTAACTTTCAACACGGAAGGCACAGATTAGGCAGGATCAACCACTTCTGTGCAGCCAGAAAGTCTTCATTTTAATTTTGCGATAACGGTGGAGATAACAAATGCTCCACATTTGAACAGTATGAGTCACTATGTGTTTAAGTATTTTAGCCCTGGTATAATTCATCTATTCACTTCATCTGATATAAAACTCTGCAATATGCACCTGATGAGATGCAGCGAAATATGGCGTTGATGTTTGATTAACAGTTTACTACAACAACTACTATAATCACAGCAACAACAACACCAACAACTACTACTACTACTACTACTACTACTACTACTACTACTACTACTACTACTACTACTACTACTACTACTACTACTACTACTACTACTACTACTACTACTACTACTACTACTGCTACTATTACTACTACTTCTACTACTACTACTACTACTACTACTACTACTACTACTACTACTATATTACTACTACTACTACTACTACTACTACTACTACTACTACTACTACTACTACTACTACTACTATAACTACTACTAGTAGTAGTAATAGTAGTAGTAGTAGTAGTAGTAGTAGTAGTAGTAGTAGTAGTAGTAGTAGTAGTAGTAGTAGTAGTAGTAGTAGTAGTAGTAGTAGTAGTAGTAGTAGTAGTAGTAGTTGTTGTTGTTGTTGTTGTTGTAGTATTGGTAAGTTTGGTGGTAGTAGTAGTAGTAGCAGCAGTGACAACAGCAGCGGCAGCAGCATCGCCACACTCAAAAAGAAAACGAGATAAACAGAATGAACAGTGTCTTTAATTTGGGGGACGTAGATTACACGTACCTCTGAAGTTCGCTGTGGGTTTGCGTGATGGCGACGGAAAATGGTAATAGAGAAACCTAATCCAAGATAAAAATCAGTCCAGCGCACTAGACATATGAGCACGTGTAATGACTACGCTTAAGTTCTTCATTCTTCTTCTTTGTGTTCATCCGGAGTGTTTTTTCAGATGTGATTGCGGTGTGTCTGTTATGCGCCCTTGGGCCGAAACCCGTAGGCCAACACATCCGACTTTTAGCGTGCATTTTTGACCAGGTTAGCATTCCTGGGAGACTCTCACTTTTGTGGTACCGTCCACCTTCCATATGGTCAAGTTGGAACAGTCGAAGACTGCACGTTCATCCCTCAAATGAAGGCAGGGACAATCCTTAGCATTTTCCGCCATCCTGGGTGGATTCCATAATTGCAGAGCCGACACATTACGCTCTGGTGCTGGGCTCATCGAGGGAATCGTCACATCATGGTCATGGCTGCTTTAATTCCTCACTTCAATATATTGGGCTTTTCGTTCGCCCCGGTCCGTTCCCGCACAAACCAGACAGGTCTGCAGATGATATCCACTCAGCGAGTTTTCGGACATGTGCTTGTCGTTGCGCCCGTCAGAGCTATTCCAGGCACGACAGACATTCGGAAAACTACCTAGTCAGAGCTGTTCCGAACAAGAGCGGCATTCGGAAACTAGGTAGTCAGAGCTGTTCCTAGCACGAGAGACATTCGGACGAGACATTTCACTCGGACGTAAATGCGTAGTGCCAGTTTTTAGTTTGCCACCCGTAGGACGGCACTTCCGACTTCAGCAGGCATTTTTTAATGAGGTTAGACTTCCTCGGGTTTCGAGGCACGTTAGAATTATTGTTGTGATGTCGCCCACATCTCAGCTGGTCAAGATAGAACGATCATCGACATCACGGTTAACCCTCAAGGGAAGGAAGGGGCAGATCATGGGCCTATCCAAGTGTCAGGATCTTCTATTAGGCTCGTTGGCTAACACATGTGAGACAGTACCAGTACAACGTAATTCGACGTAAGACATAGCAACACAAGTTCAATGGATTTATTACCACATTAAATACATAACAATAGTTACAGCAATGTACAACATATAACTCACAACCACAATACAGCTCATAGGTCTGACGCTCACGATATCAGTCGTTCAGCTCACAACCACGGAGATTCACACAAACGCCTTGCTCTCGACACACACGTCCGTTCAGATGTCCAGTCCCAGCTTGGTCTGAGATTAACACACACACTGTCCACTGCCTCTCGTGGGGTCACGTGGCTTTGCGTGCGTCTGTCGTCAGCGCTGGTCGCGTGTCAGGTAAGAATCTCGCCAGCCGACAACTCTTGTCCGCCGGGTGCCGTAACGATGTTGCTGCACACTTAGGCTCTGACATTCTCCCCGGGTACTTCAATGAAAGATGCCATCTTTCATTCATGATGTATGTATATACTGGGGTAGTGTTAATTTCATGTCAGAGACTACTCTTTCCCAGTGTTATGCATGAAAATACATATAAGGCATAGAAATATATACACAAAAAAATGTAAGTTGCATTGAAATGACAAATGAAGTACAATTTTTAACACAATTTAGGTTTCATCCCCCTGATGCCTGGTTACCTTCATTGCAATAATACCCAGTCAGATCAGTAGTACCAGCTTCACGCATCTACCTCGCAGCTTTTTGAAAAAAACGTAATAATATGATTGTTTTGCAACAACCATCTAGCCAGACTGAAATACGGCTTTGTATTAGTCGTATTAAACACTTAAACTCTGCCCTCATTTGGTCAGGAGCTCTTATGTTGGTTTGCAATGTTGGCAGCTCTATGACATGCTTGGTGGACGCCTACCTGCTGTGCCAAACATTTGAGCAACAAAATGTCTATCTATACAATACACATTAATGAATATGTTTCAAATTATGGCCCTTGATGTAATTCACAAATGCAAGGGAAGTAATTTTGACATTTAAGAAATTCCATACATTACAATAATTATTTAATTTCTTAGCGTCATTGCTTGACGTTTCTTCATATTAACGAGAAAAAGTCGGTAATATGAATACATTAATCAAGATATGATTCTAAGATTACACTAATCAAAATAAATAAGTACCCAATTGGTATATTATATTTTATAGATTCAAAAGGATTTACAAGTGTCTTAAATTTTTGGAAATTTGTACATAGTCTGCTAATTATGTTATACTTTTTAACTTATACCGGAAATGCACACGAAACGAAAAATTTGGTTGATGTTACATTTTCTGAACACAAATGATCCGGTTTTATCTCGGAACGGATAGTAGAATGTTCTCACAGTTCGTGTCTGCTGTTATAGTATGACAACGGATTATGATGGAATGTTCTTATTTCCGATGTGTTCACACGTCGAACCGATTTGGATCACATTCGCTGTAGAGGTGATGTAGGAGTCAATGTTCGGTCCACATTTGCACATGTTAAAATATCACGGTGAAACAAAATCACCCACAAATGTCACAATGGTAAAGTTCGCTTTGGATAATTGGTTAAGCGTTTGTGACACTGTTGTTGGTGTCTATATACAATTAATATCGTTCTCATTCTAACACACACTACACAATTATACTACACTCATTACATGACTTGATTAAAATAAGTATATTATACATGTCGGTCTCCAAACCGTATCACAATTTTGATTATTAGACCTTACACAGTAGGTGAATGGAAAAAAATTCACTCATTGGTGGCTGTGTTGGGCTGAGTGTAATATTACACAGTGCACTCAGACATTGCTTACTGGGTCTGTCGGACAACGGGACAAAAGGTCGGCGATTGTATTCATTCTGCCGGGAATATGGCGAACTTCAAAACTGAAATTCTGAAGCTTCAAAGACCAGCGAGCAATCATTGTTATTTGATGGTACTGTGGAATTGATATACCTTAATGGACTGTTGTCAGTTTCGATGATAAAGTGACGTCCTAGAAGATATCTGGACAGCTTTGTTACACTTTCTACTAAGGACAATGCCTCTAATTGCGGAATGGACCAGGCCCGCTCTCGGGGTCTTAGTTTTCTTGATAGAAAACAACGGGATGCAGGATGCCGTTGTATCCTGCAATAGGACTGCACCGATCGCAATGGAGCTAGCATCTGTTCTCAATCTGAAAGGTAAACGAATGTTGGGCAATTTAAGGATGAGATTAGGTGTATTCTTATCAGAAAAGTGTGCCAAAACTTTATCAAATGCATTTCGTAGGCATTCATCGTTTACAACTTTTTCGGGTTTATTCTTGGTTAGTAAGTTAGAAAAAACCTCAGTCAGTTCTGAAAAATCAGGAATAAAGTTTCTATAATAATTAATAAGTCCCAACAAACTGCGGACTTGTTTCTTATTTGTTGGAAGTGACAGTTTTAGAATTTTGGAGACAATTTTGTTGTCTGTCATGACAAAGCCATTGGATATTCTGTACCCCAAAAATGATATCTCTTGGTAAGCCATGCTCACCTTTGAAGGCTTCACTGTTAGTCAGTGCTGTCTGATACTAGGTAGTAGTAGTAGAACGTCCTGTCCAGGTGTCAATGTTATAGTTCCGTCGTTGTCTCTGTATGGACACAGATGTCGTCAGCATAGTGAATGATATTAGGAATGTCAGATAGGAGGAGTTCGTATAGCAGACAAGGCCAGTCTGGAGTTACTGGATCTAAGGATATAAAGTGGGTTACGGTTAAAATCTTCCAAAAGGATTTTCAAATTTCATGTTGAGATTCATTTTGAGTGCTATCTCCAAACCTGCACTCGTACATGTGTGTATACATTCAATAGTTCAAACAATAATAATACACCATGTATAGTTGTGAAATGTAATCGTGCATGTTTGTATGATCTTTTGCCATTTGTGTATATTTTCCAAATTATGTAGGGTAATTTGTTGCTGATTTTTGTCAGTAATTCCACCGACTGATGCTTTACATTGTTCAGCATAGGTATTCGTATGAGTTGATTTAACATAGAGATTATGAGTGGCAGTAACAAAATTTGGTTCAACAGTAATGACATAAGTAACAAAGTATGCTGGTTTGTCATGAGTAATATCATCTGTGTTGGGTCATGATGATGTGGAAATATAACTGTTTGTGAAGACATTTGTTTTGTATTTACAATCAGTAGTGCAAGAATAACTATCCACTGTGTGCACTTGGTTATGTGTGTAGTTAACAGAGAGTATAGTAGGTATAGTATATGCCATGATGATTTGTGATCTTTCCTCGCTGTTGTGAACTGTTTGTTTTCTGCACCTTTTTCTTTGTGCTGATACACACCAGTTTCTGTTTCTTCTTGTTCTGAGATGGTAATCACGTTGGTATGGTGTGTTATTTTGGTCTGTTCATCATGTTGTTGTATGATGAGTGGGATAGTTAAGGCAGTATTTGTTGTGGTGTTAACTTTTTGCTTTGTGTGAGGTTTGGACTCTGTGTAATCTGTCACATTTGATACATTTCCAATTAATAAATCACAACATGGATTGTCTAATAAAGCACAAGTTACTCTGCCTGATAAGAAAGGTGATTTTATATTGGCCCATGCCATGGGATATTTCTCTACTGTCCCTGAAACAGTTTTGCAATAGATGTACTCATCTAGGTAGTCTTTAGGATCAGCTAAGGTCTTTCGAAGACCGATAAGACAGGACCCTGTGTCGCGTACACATGTGCATACTGTGTCATTGATGTAACCTTTATGGAATGTTAGTTTCCCTAACGACAGTTTTGAGGTTTTGTTCAATTCCTCACTTTCTTGTTGAGCATTGACCTCTTTATATAAAGAATGAGGTTGAGTGATGTTAACCACATTATTACAATATGGTACAAAGTCTGGTGTTGTCTTCATGTCTGTGATGTTCACTTTTCTTACGTTCTTTGCTGAACTGCATTTTGAGTCTATTGCCAAGTTAGCTTCCTCATTGGCAATAGGGACGGCGTGCCCGCATGTTAAGGTACCATTTTCATTGAAGGTATTACAGACAGTGCATTTGTTGGCACTAAATACATCACAAGCCTGTGCTGCATGTACAGGATGTTTTTCTGGATTTTCGTCTTCTGACGCTGAGCTATCGAACAAGGCGGCATTGGCTTTGTTGGTCATATGCCTGCCTTTACAATCCATGCGATGGTGGCCGTAAGCCTTGCAGAGAAAACATTTACGTAAGCTTTTGAACGATTTACGTTCTCTGTCTTGTCTGTTTACCATATTTTGCAAGTATGTTTGGTACCCTGGGTTTTTATCGCACATCTCGTTCAAATAATGAGACATTTTACAATGAACACAATGTCTAAATTTTTCAGAGGTAGGCCTGTTTGGTTTTTGCCTACTATAGTTTTTCTCATAGTTGGCTGCTGCTACCCAGTTACTGTCAGTAGCTTCAGTGGCAAAACACTGTTTATTTGCCGTATAATAGGCCGACCCACGTCTTTCCATTTCTTCCACACTTGTACATTCATTCTCTTGTAAGAACTTAGAAAAAGATGATGGGACAGAAGAAATAACTTTATCTCGAATAATGAGATCTTCTAATTTATCATAATTTTTGTTAATTTTGGCTGATGAAGTCCATTTGCTGAAAATGTCTCGGACTAAACAGAGGTAGTCAGAGAACGTTTGAGTTGATTTTGGACTCAGTTTACTGAATTGTTCTCTGTACCCTGCTTCATCTAACATGAAATGTGCCATTATTTTAGATTTAATGTAATGGTACTCTTTTCTGAGGTCTTTGGGGATGGTTTCAATGACTTTCAGAGGTTCCCCAGATAGACTCCTCATATATAAAATATTCCATTCCGAAAGTGGAACTTGGTAATGTTCCATTAATGTCTCAAAATTTTGGGTAAAGGCTGCTATGCAGTCACCCGAGGTATAGTTACGAACGATACCTTGGTACTTTTTATACTGGTTTTCTTTTTCCAGTCTTTCAGATTTCTTTGACTCTTTATTCATTGCAGTCTCAGTGTCCAGTTGTTTCATTTTCAACTGTAATTCTAGTTCTTCCCTCTTACTCTGTGCTGCTATTTCTGCTTGTTTTAGAGCTGTTTCTGCTTCTATCTGCTTGGCAGCTTTTTCAATTTCAGCATGTTTCAAGGCTGTTTCTGCCTCTGCTTGTTTGGCAGCTCTTTCTGCTGCTCTATCTTCGCGTTCACAGTACTCAGTGTATTTCTTTTCACTCCATTTTGTCAATTCATCACCTTCTAACTTTAATTTCAAGCCCATATCGATGAAATCAAATAATGACGACATGATGGAGAAAATATGTCAATGTTTATCAACCACACAAAATATGTTGTAAATGGTTAGTAGAAAAATAACTTACAATTGATTTGACTATACGATGCGTGCCCACTAATGCATACGTAAAGTTAAAGTGAAGAAAAATATACTCAAGTGCCCTTGGATATGATGAATGGTTGGGCAATCGGGCTAGAAAACGGTAAGGTCGTACTTCGGAACCACAAATGACCTCTACGGCAGGGTTATGGATGGTACGCAAAAAACCTGCTTTGTTTTTGGAGAGAAATAAGTTAGCGTGTGTTTGTTGGTGTGTGCCTGTAAGTCACTAAGTGTTGATTTGGTTTGGATGGCGTTGAGTATAATTGTATGTAGTAAATTTGTCGTCAACAGTGTTTCTTTCAACAGAAGTTACACTCTTTCCAAAACTCTTTGCGTTCCACAAACTCAATAAACAAAGACAATCTATCTGTATTTGAACACTCAATAACATTGATGACACATCACTTACATCAAGATGACATTCAGTAAGGACAAAGACATCAAGTTTACAAGATGGCGGACAAGGTCAAAATGGTGGCAAAATCACAATGTTGACAAGGTCAAACGGCGACAATTTTCACAAATCACAAATGTTTAACACGTTTACAGGATCAAACAATATGTACTGTACATTTACTAATGATCTTAAACATATTTAGACAATGTAGTAATGGATCATACTGAGACTTTTCCGATCACATGTACATCACTATAACCTTGACAAATTTTACAAGTACAAGAATTATAGTTTTAAATCACAAAGATGAACAACACAACGTCTAAATATTATTAGGTTCTTAAATAAAGACGAGCCCCCACGTCCACACATGTCAGGATCTTCTATTAGGCTCGTTGGCTAACACATGTGAGACAGTACCAGTACAACGTAATTCGACGTAAGACATAGCAACACAAGTTCAATGGATTTATTACCACATTAAATACATAACAATAGTTACAGCAATGTACAACATATAACTCACAACCACAATACAGCTCATAGGTCTGACGCTCACGATATCAGTCGTTCAGCTCACAACCACGGAGATTCACACAAACGCCTTGCTCTCGACACACACGTCCGTTCAGATGTCCAGTCCCAGCTTGGTCTGAGATTAACACACACACTGTCCACTGCCTCTCGTGGGGTCACGTGGCTTTGCGTGCGTCTGTCGTCAGCGCTGGTCGCGTGTCAGGTAAGAATCTCGCCAGCCGACAACTCTTGTCCGCCGGGTGCCGTAACGATGTTGCTGCACACTTAGGCTCTGACACCAAGGCTATCCAAGGAGGCTTCCATAATTGCAGAGCCAGCACATATTGCTCTGAGACTGGCTCACCCATGGAGTTGCGACGTCCTGCTCATGGCTGCTTTAGTTCCTCACTTCCATGTGTTGGGCATCTCGCTTGCCACTGGTCGCTCAAGCACACACCAGGAACGGTCAGACTGCGGGCAACATCCACTAGGTAAGCTTTTGCTTTTGACTTCGGACCACGCAAAGGATTCGCTAGCCGTGCCTTCCATTTCGTGTTAGTGAGACTTTTTTTTTCACTTTTGACTACACTCTATGAGTTAGATACAGACAGTTTTCGTAGCCATTTCATTCACTGGGACACTTTCTGCATTTTTATTCTCGATTACGAGGTAGGCTACATGTGCTGCCGGCTCAGCACCTTACCTCCGTGCAGCAGTGAACGAGAAACGGCCAGGCCCTCGCATCCGGGAATCCGTCAAATCCACCAGCTAAGAGCCTTCGAACAAGTATCAGAACTGGGCATGTAGCGTGCTCAGTATCCCACATCTATTTTTCGGTAGGTGGGTATCGACCCGGCTCTCACGGGTTTTTGGCTTAGAGGCCTTTAGCCTAAGCCCTCGAATGAGAGCCTTAGAGTATTGTCCGGACCAAGAACTTCTGCATTCGTGTGCCTTAATTTAAACTTTTAACTGCTATCCTCAGTCTACCTACAGAACAGCAGGTTGTGTCTCTCTTAGTCTGGCCCCTATCCCATAAGCTGTCCGATATGTAGTTTTCATCCATCGGCAAACACATGGGGTCGATGGGACACGCAAGCTCCCCCATCACGACAAGGTGGAGACACATCGGGGGAGCGCTTAAGTTCAAGGCGAAAGGAAAACAATTTAAGAAAACGTAAACACAGAAGACAAACATTATAATGCAAAATTTATTGCCTGTCATTTACTGGGTAATTCTACGTTTAGTAGAAGTCCAGCTGTCCGGTGTCTGAAACAATCAACAATGCTGTCGTCTAAGTCAGGGGTGGGCAAACTACGGCCCGCGGGCCGCATGCGGCCCGCCCAGTGATTTTATGCGGCCCGCGAGGGCATTTAGAAATTAAAAAATATTGAATTCGTTTTTAAGTTATTTTGTTGAATTTTACAGAATTTCATGTACCGATATGATGAGTGTCAATAACAAACGTAAAGATTGAAGATGAATGCCGTGTTTTTAATGATGAATGGACAACTAAGTACTGTTTTATAAAAGTTTGTAGCAAATCACTTTGCATGTTGTGTCCTGATTCAGTGGCTGTCTTCAAGGAGCACAATTTAAAAAGACATTCTCAAACAAAACATTCCGATTTCGGATACAATTTAACGACCGAAGAGAAGGAAAGGAAATGCCTTGAGTTGGTGAAAAATTTGGAGAAACAGCAAACTGTTTTCACTAAACAGTCTTCAATTCAAGATGCTGCAACTTCTTCTTCTTCTTCGTTCATCCGTTTTTTTTTTCGGATGTGATTGCGTTGTGCCTGTTTACAGCAGAGCTGCGTTCTTGCGCCGTTAGGCCGACACATCCGACTTCTGCGGGCATTTGTTGACCGGGTGAACCTTCCCGGGGGTTTCTTAGGACGTTTGACTCTCACTGTTGTGGTGTTATCCCCCATCCCAGCTGGTCCATATAGAACAGCCAAAGATCCTGGTCAGCCCTCAAGGGAAGGCAGGGGCAGACCATGGGCATTCTCCGCCATCCAAGGAGGCTTCCATACTTGCAGAGCCGATACATAGCGCTCTGGTACTGGGCTCACCCAAGGAATCGTCACGTCCTGCACATGGCTGCTTAGCCTCACTTCCGTATATTGGGCCTTCCGTTCACCATAGGCTGTTCTTCCGGAAACCAGAAGTATGCAGTCTGCAAATGACATCCACACAGTGAGCTTTCGATTCGGACTTTTCACGTAATGGATTTGCTATCCAAGCAATATTCCATTTCATGCCACTAGGACACTTTTCCACCTTTTATGAAGCCCACACAATGGGCTTTTGATTCAGACTTTCCACGTAATGGATTTGCTATCCAAGCAATATTCCATTTCGTGCCACTAGGACACTTTTCCACCTTTTATGAAGCCCACACAGCGAGCTTTCGATTTGGACTTTCCACATAATGGATTTGCTATCCAAGCAATATTCCATTTCATGCCTCTGGGTCTTCATGCACCTTTAAATGTCAACCTGTATGTAGTTAAAGTAAGCTGCGGTCAACTTGAGCTTGTTGATATCTCCATAGAGCTTGTCCTCAAATGAAGCAGGTGTGGGCCAAAATATCTTTCTCTGTTCTGCATACGTTGGGCAATCCTGCAGCAAATGTTTTGCTGTCATTTTTTCCAGTTCTACAATTACATTCATCAGTATCTCCTATCTTAGTTTATTGAACAAGTGGTATTTCAGCCTGTTATGTCCTGTGCGGAGTCTGAAGATTGCTACTTGTTCTCGTCGGTCGAGTTTGTAATATGCATCATCCTTCTGATGGCCTGGATGCTCTGATTCCCATTTGGTTCTATAAGTGCTTTTTATCAACCTCTTTGCCTCATTATAGGTTATGTCTATGTCAGGCTGTGGTAGTCGTCCGCCCTCTTTTGCCAGTCTGTCAGCCTCTTCGTTTCCAGGTATACTGCAATGTGATGGGGATCCACGTATTACAACTTTTTTGGATTTCTGGCATAGACCATGGAGTGCTGCTCTTAGGTCAGTTAGTTCTGTGCTGTTATTGCTCTTCAGTATTGAGACAGCTGACTTTGCATCTGTGAAGATAGCTATTTGCTTCTCTTTATTTTTCCTCCATCAGGAGCATTTCTGCTGCAGTTTTCAGAGCCTCTACCTCCGCTTTGAAGTTACTTGAAAATTTTCCAGTTGCCATTGAATGTGTTTTTTTTCACTCCATTTTTTAAATTTAGGAGAATTCCTCCTCCATTCTCTATTGAATTTTTGGCTGATCCATCTGTATATGCATGGTCCAATTCCTGCTTGGGTAATGTTCTTTTATGTAGTTTAGGGTTATTTCTCTTCTTTCGGTTTCATGCTGAGTGTTCTTTTTCTCAATACCAGGAATGTTTTCTATCATCTCAGGCAGTTGCTGCTGTCTCAAGCTGGGAAGTTGTGTGCATATGTGTATGGGCTTGACTGTTGATATGTTAAGTATAGGATCTGCCCTAATCCTTCGTTTTGCAGTTTCTACAAAGTTGCTACGCTTCAGTCTTCCTTTCCAAAACCATTAAATCTGTTGTACATAGGGTGGTCTGTCAATCTTCTAAATTTTCTGCTTGTTGCTGGGCTCTGCTATCTCTTCTATCCTGCATTGGTTGTAAACAAGTGATCTTTTCTAGTTCATTAATAGGCGTTGTCTTCAGGCTTCCAGTTATGATTCGCATTTCCTTGGTTTTGGACTCTACTTATTTGTTAAAGTTTGACTTAGCTGCTGTTGCCCAAGCTGCAATGCCATATTCCAGTACTGGCCTCACCCGTCCAGTATATCACTTCTTGAGAACTTTCTCATCTGCTCCCCACGTTGTACCAGCAAGCTTTTTCATGATTTGCCATTCTCTGCCTTGCTCTTGTTCGATTTTCTCAACCTGTGTCTTCCATGTCAGGCGACGATTAAGGTGACTCCTAGATAGTTGGATTTTCATCATGGCAGCAATATTTTTCCATTCAATACCAGCTTAGGTTGCTGAGTTTATTTGAGAGGGAGAACACTGTGCATGTGTTTTCTCCTCACTTATCTTCACATAGCCATGATTTTGACCAGTCCTCTAGCGCTAATAAGGCTTGCTGTATTCTGCTGTTAGCTGTACTAATATATTCTTCAGATGTCCATATGGCAGGTCATCTGCAAAGGAGGATGTGTGTACTCTGGCTGGAAAATTTTCTGTGATGTCATTTATATATGCTAGGAATAATGGTTGGTGAAAGAACTCCTCCTTGGGGGACACCTTGCTCCAGCGCATCATTTGCTTGTTTGTCCTTGTACTTTTGTCCTGGCAGTTCTGTTCTCAAGGTAGTGGCTGATCCATTTATACATTTTTCCACAAACATGCATGTTTTGCAGTTTTACTTTCAGTCCTTCCTTCCATACTTTATCAAATGCTTTTTTCTAAATCTATCCAGACTGCTAGTGTGTGCTTGTTTTCTCTTGGAAGGCATCCTCTATTTCCTGAGCTATATAGGTTATTGATCTTCAGTGGATCTGTATTTTCTGAATCCTGCTTGGTGTGGTGTTAAGAGTTTGTTTTCTTCCAGATGCCATGTTAGCCTGCCATTGATAATGCGTTCCATTAATTTTCCTACACAACTAAGTAGACTGATAGGTCGATAGCCATTTGGTTCTTCCAGGTCTTTTCCTTTCTTTGGGACTGGCATTAGTATAGCTTCCTTCCATGCCTGTGGGACTATTCCTCTCTTCCAGCTGTTATTTAGGACTGCTAGTAGTTTCTTCTTTGCCTTGGTGCCTAGTCCTATTAGCATTTCATTTGTGATTCCATCCTTTCCTGGTGATTTCTTCTTTTTTAGGGTATTCATTGCCTGTTCCATGTCTTCCATTGTTATATTTGCCATCATATATTCTGCTGCTGTCTCTGTATTTCTATGATGTATCTGTTTGTCTTTGATTGCTTTCTTCTGTTCGGTTGTAATATCAATGTGGTTTGCATTTGCATAGTGTTCCATTAGTGCATTTGCAGCCTTTTTTTTTCTGTAAGCAAGGCATTTCCTTGTTTAATTGTTATTTGTTTGTTTCTAGGTCCTTCATTGTTCATGGCTTTCACTAGTTTCCATAGTTTGTTTCCATCCCTGTCAAAATTCAGGTTTTCTGTTTTTTCCCTCCAACAATCTCTTGTTGTTTGATTTACTGTTCTTTTATATTTTGCTGAGATGGCTTTGAGAGAGATGTTCGCTTCAATTGTTTGTTCTCTCTCTGCTGTCTTCCTGGCATCTTCAACTTTGTCCTCCAAACTTTGTAGTTCTTCAGTCCAGTATGGTTTGTAATTTTTCCTCGCACCTCTTGGAATGGACTCAGTGGCTGCATGTATTATCGCTCTGTTTAGACTTTCCACCATTTGCTTTATGTTGCCATATCGTGTATTTGTGTTTTCACAATATTTGTCTGTTAGTATGGCAAATCTGTCCCAATCTGCTCGTTTGTAATTCCAGCGGGGCAAGGGCTTTTGCTCCTGTGGAACATACTCCATATTCATTTCAAGCTTGATTGGTCTGTGGTCACTACCTGCTAATTGGTCCAGCACATGGCGATCGATTTTGTGGAGGATGTCTCCTGTGCAGAAAGCTAAGTCTGGAGTAGAAGTGGTAAGCCATCTTCTGGAGTAGAAGCTCGGTGTGTCATCCGCTTTGTTGAGTAGATGGAGATTTGAGTCTATTTCCCAGTCCTCCAATTCATCTCCTCTTTTGTCAGTATCTGGGTATCCCCATCTTTCTGAACGGCTATTAAAGTCTCCGACAATAATGCAGTTTGTGTCAGTTATTTTCATGTTTGAGAGTGTAAGGTCCTTATCTGCTGGGCTATACAGATTGTAGATTCTTATTTTCACGTCCTTTATCATTATATCAACACTATAATTTCCGTTTGGTTGTCAGAGATCACAGATACTTCGCTGCAAGGTATTGTATTTCGTGTAAGTATTATAACTCCTCCTTTGTGTCCTTCGCGGTCGAAACGTGTGGCCTGATATCCTCTGACTGAGAATTTGTGATTGGCGTTGAGGTGTGTCTCTTGAATGCATGCCACATCTATTCTATCTTTATGAAGACGCTGTGTTAGGGAGTCTTTCTTCTTGTAAACTCCTTCGGCATTCCACTGTAGTATGTTGAGTGTCCGGGGTATTTGGTCAATAGCTCTTAACCTACTCCTCTGTGCCTTGACTCCACAGCACAGGGGAAGGTGACCACCAGTAGTCATGGGTGGACCCCCTCGAGGCAGGGGGCCCGGCACTATCACCGCCTGATGGGACTTTACGGGATTAGCACCATATCGATTAATTTTGATTTGTGACATCATGAATAAGTTACGTTGCACTGCTTTGTCAAGCCTGTGGCTCAGTACATCCGATTTCGACAAGCATTTATTCGGGATGCTTTCCCTAGCCTTTGACTGTCCCCAGTCTACCTACAAGGCAGCAGGTTTCACGTTGCACTGCTTTGTCAAGCCTGTGGCTCAGTACATCCGATTTCGACAAGCATGTATTTGGGGTGCTTTCCCTAGCCTTTGACTGTCCCCAGTCTACCTACAAGGCAGCAGGTTTGTGTGTCTCTTCGTCTGGTCCCTCTCCCTTGACCTGTCCGACATGGGTGGCCCTACCAGTAGCTGTGCTACCGTCGGCATAGCTCTTGGGGTCATTGGGACGCACAAGCCCCTCTACCTCGTCACGGTGGACACACAGCAGAGGGGAGATGCTGCAACTGAAGCTAGTCTTGTGCTGTCACACAGAATTATAAAACAGAACAAGCCATTTTCTGATGGCGAGTTCATCAAGGAATGTTTGCTAGATGCAGCAAACATTATGTGTCCAGAACAAAAATAAAAACAGATTTGACAACATTACTTTATCAAGAAGAACTATGGTCAGACGTGTTGACAAGATCAGTGACAATTTGATGCATAAACTTCAAGATGCAAGTAAACAATTTTTGTGGTATTCTCTTGCATTTGATGAGAGTACCGATGTAAATGATACTGACCAATTATTGATATTTATACGTGAAATAAACACTTCTTTCAAACTCACTGAAGAGTTACTGAGTGTTGAGTCACTCAAAGACACAACCACAGGCCATGATATATTCAATGCTGTTACTAACTGTATTGAAAGAACAGGGTTGGTTTGGAACAAGATGGCAAGTGTTACAACTGACGGAGCTCGTGATTTGACTGGAAAAAAATGTAGGTCTGGTATAGTTGATAAGTGATAAGATTAAAGCAGAATATCCAGACCACACATTATTACCACTTCACTGTGTGATTCATCAAGAAAGTCTGTGTAAACTGTTTTGAATATCAAGCATGTTATTGACCCAGTTGTCAGTGTCATCACCCTCATCAGATCAAGAGTACTTAATCACAGACAGTTCAAGGCATTACTTGACGATGTGGAAAATGAACATTCCGATGTCCTGTACCACACCAGTGTTCGATGGCTGAGTCTCGGCAAGGTGTTGAGGTGAGTGTGGGAACTCAGAGAAGAAATAGTGATGTTCCTAGAGATGAAGGGCATTGCATCTGACTTTAATACTAATATTGTCAATAAAGAGTGGCAGTTAGACTTTATGTTTGCCATTGAAATTATGGAAAAGTTAAATGAATTGAATGTCAAACTTCAGGGCAATGGTGTGTTTGCACATGAATTGTATGTATATGTAAAATCATTTCAGGCAAAATTCTCACTGTTCTCCAGACAAGCAAGTGAAAACAGATTTTGTCACTTCCCTTTGCTGAAACAAGAAACCATTTCTGGTGAAATGACTGAAAAATACAAAGCCCAATTAGATGCAATGATTGAAGAATTTGGATGAAGATTCCAAGATTTCAAGAAATTAGAGCCATAGTTCAATATTCTCAGTTCACCTTTTAGTACAGAAGCTGATACAGCCACAGAGGACATACAGTTGGAGCTGCTTGACTTACAAGCAGATCATGACCTGAAAGAGAAATTCAAGACAGATGATTTGCTGGATTTCTATGGATCTTTATCACAAGAATCATTTCCCAACTTGAAAAACTTTGCAGCTAAACTTTTATCATTATTTGGATCAACATACATTTGCGAACAAGCATTCTCTTGCTTGAAGATCAACAAATCTAAGAATAGATCTTTATTGTCGGATTGCAACTTGCATGCTGTCATGCGAATTTCAACAAGTAAACTTGCTCCAGATTTCAAGAATATTGTCAAAAATTGCAAGCAGTTACATACATCTCATTAGAAATCAACACCTGTAGTGACAATGTAGTCGCTGTGTGTCTAAATTAAAGCCATTGATAGATAATAAAGAATATTTGTTATAATAACAATTTGTAAAATCTTGTTAACAAATTAGTGAAAGTTTTTGTCTATATTGTAAAATATAATGTATAAGTGTATAAGTAAATTAAAATTGCAATAATTAGTTATTTATACTGCTTAATAACCTATAAATAATTAATAATTACTTATTGTGATAGGTTGCTGTATACAAAATGGATATATATATATATATAAAACAGAGTGTATGTGGCTTTGTGGTCAGCTATGTATTGGATGCGTTCGATAACGGTACATCCGATTGAGATGAAATTTTCTACACGTCTTCCTTTCATTCATGTGCAACCGACTGTAATAGTTTCTTAGTGTAAAATCTTCTTCTTATTTAATAACATTTACTTTTTCATTTTTCATTATATAATTTCTATATTGCAGGGGGACTTCACTCTAGAAAAGTTATTTCAAGGGGCTTAACGTTTAATAACATTTCTATATACTTTATAGTCATATTGTTGGACTTACTTGCACTATTGTTAAACTCTTTGTCTATAGTTGTTTTCAGGCATATGAGTTATAATAAATAATGATATAATCTTTAAGGCATTTTTAAAGTTTTCATAAAAATAATGCATAATGCATAACATTGTAACCTATCTTTTTCTGCTTATAGAACTTATCAACTGTCATGTCGGTGATTAAAAACAGTTTTCATTAAAAATAATGAATGGTGTGTGGAAGGACATTCTTTTAAATTACTGTGCGCCAGGAGCTGGGCGAAACCACGCCGGGTCAGATAGATAGACAGACAGACAGATAGTCGGGAACGGAAGCTTATTTGGCTACTTATATGAATTAAATGACATGCTCCCCACCAGGGACTGGGTGAAGCCGGGCCGGGTCAGACAGACAGACAGATATACAGACAGACAGTCGAGAACGGGAGAGCTTATATGACTACGTATATGAATTAAATGAGATGCTCCCCACCAGGGACTGGGTGAAGCCGGGCCGGGACAGAGGGACAGACAGATAGACAGACAAACAGATAGTCGGGAACGGGAGAGCTTATATGACTACGTATATGAATTAAATGAGATGCTCCCCACCAGGGACTGGGTGAAGCCGGGCCGGGTCAGACAGACAGATAGACAGACAGACAGATAGTCGGGAACGGGAGACAGACAACGGGAACGGGAGACAGACAAACAAGCAGACAGACAGACTGATAGATAGATAGATCCCCTCCAGGGCCTGGGCGAAGCCGGGCCGGGTCAGCTAGTATATATATATATATATATATATATATATATATATATATATATATATATATATATATATATATATATATATATATATATATATATATATATATATATATATATATATATACGAAAGGAGACGAAGCCTTGTTACAAACCTTTGAGAACAAAATTTTAAGACGCATCTTTGGACCCATTAGGGATACACAAAGTGGAGAGTGGAAAAGAAGAAGTAACAAAGACATTTATGATTTGTTTAAGTCCCCGCTAATCACTGGTATCATGAAGGCTAATAGACTACAATGGCTGGGGCATATAGAAAGAATGGAAGATAATAGGGAAACAAAACTCGCTTACACTCAGGAAATAAATGACCGTAGACCCCGAGGTAGACCAAGAAGGCGGTGGAGAGATAATATACATACAGACCTACAAGCACTTGGAATCAACGACTGGCAAGAGAAGGTCCACCAGAGAGACGAATGGAGACAGATTGTATTTGCAGCAAAGAACCTCAATGGCTCGGAATGCTGAAGAAGAAGAAGAATATATATATATATATATATATATATATATATATATATATATATATATATATATATATATATATATATATATATATATATATATATATATATATATATATATATGCGGTCCGCCACTAGCTTTACATTTGTCAATGCGGCTCTCCGAACGAAAAGTTTGCCCACCCCTGGTCTAAGTGAAAGGTTCAGTCGCGTTAAAAAGCTACAACAACAAACACTTGGATCGTCAACTTATCAAATCAACGCCAGGAAAGAGACTAATTTATTAAACCTACATACGGGAAGTGGCCGCACACCTGGATAAGATGCGCCATAAAACACATAGCACGTGCATTTTGCAGGTGGGCAAGGATCTATGAAACTCAAGATAAAGTTATCGTGATAGAGTGACAAACCTCGAGTTTTCTAAACGGGAACCGATACAAAATACATCCTAGCCGCTTTCTTGTGACACACGCATTTGGCTCATGTCAGCACCCAGGTACAAAAGATTCCTGCCATCTTTGTTGTGAGCCACCATTGTCATTGTGCGGTCTGTCGTTTATGCGCAAAGGACGTCTAGTTCAAATCCATCACTTTTGTTATCTTATAAATATATGATAATAGTAAGGCAAAGAATGTGTTTTATCTGTGAATTCTATTGAAAGTCTTATTTTGCGGAGATTTCTCGTCAGTCAGGGCTGTCTGTAGAGCTTAGTAGGCCTTGGACAAAGCAATGCACGAGGAATCTACCCGCTAGTTCACGAAAATTATAATATATACGGTCAATACAATTACTTCTGTAGATCAATAGGTAATTTCAAGAAAAGTAATGTTTGAACGCGAATAAAACTTGATGGGTAGAAAGGAATTTTAACTTTTGAACATAACATGCCTCGAAATGCTCAAACATTTCAATATACAAATGATAATTGGTTGATAACCCACGCATACACATGGTGTATTTTTAATGACTGTGCAGTTTGAAAATATTGCAGGTCCAAGTTTTGTATTCACCCTCCGTAAAGCTCATGCAACATAATAAGTGAATATAAAACTTGGACCGGCAATATTTTAAATCACTACACAGTCATTAAAATTCACCCTATATTTACCATGGGGTCATTACTTCATCTTCTTCGTCCTTCTTTCGGGAGGCAGTATGTCACACCTAGTTATACAATTTCAAGGTTAGTGCGTCACACCAAGCTATACAACTTCAATGTTAGTATGTCCGACTAAGGATTGACATATGACTATAACCACAGAGAAAAGAAAAAAAAAAGCTAATATTCATTCTAAAAGAATACGCACTGAAACAAGTTAAGAGCTTTATGTATTTTGTAAGAATATAATCAACTGGCCAATCAGAAGATGGGATCGAAAATAGATGCAATAATGCAAACCAACTCATTTGACAAATGGCACTAATACTACAGAACAAACAAGTATCAATAGATACCTTTAAAAGAAGGACTATATAACACAATTATAACAACGGAAATGAGATTCATGAGAAGAAAACTCAAGTGTATCAAGTAGAGAGATAATCAGAAAAGAAGAAATCGGGACTAAAGTGGGAGTTATAGCTGCGCTAGATTTCATCAGAAAACAGCAAATTAAATCTATCATGGTTACCAACTAACAGTATACCACAACAAGCAATGATGTACAGACCAAACGGAACCAGATGAAGAGGCCGACAATTTAAACGATGAATAGAGGTAATAACAAAATCCATGGAATCATGATATATGAAGCCCATAAACAGGCCTTCTTTCGCTGTTTATGCTTCACCTTGACACCGCCAGGCACAAGAGGAACAAGAGACGAAATGAGATGAGACTTCCTCTAGACAGATTCCATCCATGAAACCGGACTCTATCTACCCGTGTGTACGTTTTCTTTTCTAACAATTTAACCAGGGAAGTGGTTTCACGGCCTGCCCTTTGCGATTTCCAGCTACCGTGGGATTTATTAAGTGAAAACCTTGCACACGGGACCTCTTATTTTATCGCCCGTATATGAGGAAGCTAGGTCGCCGATCTCACTAGCCAATATAACTGACTATAACTGACTCAGAAAGCATGCTGAGAAGGATGAGAACAGGCAAGCTTCGTGCAGAGTGGCTTGCTTCGCTTCGGAGGTCACGGGTAGCAAGCATCACCTGGATCTTTTCTCCTGGGCATGCCGGTGTGCTGGGGAATGAACAGGCGGACAGATTGGCTGGCTTGGCAAAACTTGGTGGAGTATTGATGCATGACAAGGCAGACGTGGTTGCGACCTTGTGGGAGCACGTGTACACCTCGGAGGAGCAAATGGATCACCATAGTCTGGTAAGAATGAGACAGCGAGGTGTGACGAGGGGATCTGGCCGACGCTCGACGCTCAGAGGAAAGGCGAGAAGGACATATAATCAGATTGCTACTGGAACTATTAGTGTTGGAACTCTTCGCTGGCTGCTGAGGATGGGGACGGGCGCTTATGGGAATGTCCCGAATGCTGTGATGTCGGTTCCTAAATCAATCAATCAATCAATCTCACTAGCCAAGAACGGATTAAACCAGGAGAGTCGGGCCTATGAGACTACGATCTCCAGCATGAGAATGGAGGTGGAAGCAGTAACCCCGGCATTCCGTTGGCTGGAGAAGACTACTGCAACACACATTACATTCATTACAGACTCAAGGAGTATGTTTAGTAAGGTGGAGAAAGGAATATTTCGCGTGGAATGACTCACCTCGCTTCAAAGGTCACAGATTATGAGAATCGGGTGGATTTTTTGCCCTGGCCATGCGAGAATGGAGGGGACGGGGGTGATAAGGCTAATAGGCTGGCAGGGATTGCATCTCTAGGTGATAGATTACCTATGGACAAGGGAGAGGTAGACGTGCGCCTATGGGACCAGGCGGAGAAGGTGGGAGAACAGATTGAGAACCCATATGTGGAAAGAATGAGATTACCGGGGATCGGCAGGGATTCTGGAAGAGTCACAAAACTGAGAGGGAAGACCAGGAGAACTTTCAATCGGATAGCGGTGAGAGCGATTAGTAGTATGACTCTTCACTGGCTGTTTAACGAGGGGACAGAGCGAGAATGGGAAGGTCCTGAGTGCAATGATGTCGGTTCTTAGCTCAGCTCATCTAAACTCAACAACTCATCCCTCACTATCCAAGAGACCAGGGATACCATTAAGTACCCGATTCTTGGAAAAATATCGCCATACAATCACGAAAAAAAAATGTTTGCATATCCTTTACAGGACATCGCTGTCAACATCAGCATCGTTCAGCTGATTGTTGATTTCTTGGCAAGATTACGCTCAGTAGTTTCCATTGCTTTCTGAGCGACCGGCTCACATATACCCTAAGTTACCGACGCGATTAGAACCGCTACCGATTCTCGCCGTCGTCACGTTACTCACGAGAGTATACGGGATTACGGAGAAAGTCTCTAACCACTAGACCAGGGAGCGCAATCACGAAAACAAAAGCGAAATACCAGATGACCACCAATGAACGCAAAGATACTTCCCACCTATTTATCACTGATACAAATTAACATATCAAACGCCTGAAAAATAGATGGCAGCTGTATAAAGAAGAATATCAAAAGAAAAGCGCAGTTATTTTTAGCAACAACGCCAAGGTAAATGGAGTATAATACCACACGGCATTTAACATCTTAGTTTAACACGGTTTAACTATCTACCGGCGACGATCGCCACAAAGAATAAACAATAAACACACATACCAGAGAGAAATTACCCGCTGTCAACTTTCACAGGTTACCCAATTGGCTGAAACTGAAGCTTTACGATAATTGTAGATGAATCAGGGACTTTTCAACGCTTTCTTAAGTCAGGTACGTGTCGAATGAGGCCGGATATGAAGGTGTCATGATGAGTGTAAAACGGGTGCATTTAAAACAACCCCTTGTCTCCACCTCCATTCAACTGTGGGCCATAAAGATGGGGTTTAGATTCGCGCACACGTCATTCTCTTGAGAATCTGCTAATATCAGGTTCCCAGGAATGTAGAAATCACACACACATACACACACACACACACATCGCACACACACACACACACATCGCACACACACACACAAGGGTAGTTGTGGAGAGATGAGGGAGGCGAGAAGCTCGAAGTGAAAGCGAAGAAAGAAGCGTCAGGTGAGGGGTGGGGGGGGTGGGAGGGGTGGAGAAGAATATACGGATTGCATTATAGCTGCATTATGGATACAGTGTTAGCCTGACAAGGCAGCAGGGGGGAATATAAGGAATGTATGAATGCAAAATAGTAAATAACGAAGTGTAAGACAGCAATCAGTTTGACTGAATAAAAGAATGCATGAATAATTGATTGATTATTGATTGACTGATTGATTGATCTAATAATCTGCAACACAGTATTTCTGGCAATCCCATAGATGATCTTTCTGTCGTAGCAAATGGGGTTGTGGGTAGATGCTGATCGTCCTAGTAATACAAGCATGAATGCATGAATGAATGCATGAATGAATGCATGAATGAATGAATGAATGAATGAATGAATGAATGAATGAATGAATGAATCAATCAATCAATCAATCAATCAATCATTGATTGATTGATTGATTGATTGATTGATATAAGAATTGGCAGCATAGTATTCCAGGTAGTCCCATACATGATCTTTCTGTCGCAGCAAATGTGATAGTATGTAGATGCAGTTCGTCCCAGTAATACAAGCATGAATGAATATAATTAACTGATTAATTAATCAATTAATTAATTAATTATCTGAGAATCGGCACCATAGTATTCTTGGCAATACCATAGATGATCCTTCTGTCGCAGCAAATGTGATAGTATGTAGATGCTGATGGTATCAGTAATGTAGACAACAACAAAGAAGTCCTCGGGTAGCAGAAACTTGGTGTGGGTATGTGAAGTGTTAGGACTAGCAACTGTAGGGCTGAGTGCAGGGGGAATTAGGTGGTCAGTCATGGATGACCGGAGATGGCATCTAACCCTTGACTGACCGAGCTCATGCCTTTGTTAACATAAGTCCTAACCGTTACATGAACGCGCCCGCTCCCCGGTAATAGTTAGTTGCACGTCCTTTACGGACGTAGCAGTCAACCACAGCATACTTTGGCTGTTCGTGATTCATGTGCAAGTTTACGTTCAGTAGTTTGCCATTGATTTTTGAACGACCGGCACCCATACCATTTCATAAAAAAACAACACAACTGTGTTTCAAACGCGGTATGCGGGATTGCGAACTGCGTTCGTAAACCCTTGGCCACGGAGCAGAAATACACTGGTAGACTAGTAAACCCGTATCTGGACAACACTCAACGCGTTGGGGGAAACGCAGACGGACTTTTAAACAGGCTGCCTGCCACCCGTAGCATCAGCAGGGCAAGTCTACGTTGGCTACTGCAATAGAAGATGAGGACATGTGGAAGTGTCGGAAGTGCAATGGTGTTGATTCATCTAATCTAATCTAATCTAATCTAATCTAATCTAATCTCATCTCATCTCATCTTATCTCATCTCATCTAATCTAATCTCATCTCATCTCATCTCATCTTGTTCCTCTTGTACCTTGCCGTGTCGAGGTGAAGCATAAACAACAGGAGAGTGCCCGTTTATGGGATTCATGTATCGAGATTTCCATAGACTCTGCTATTCCCTCTGTTCATTGTTTACGTGGTCGGCCTCTTCTCCTTCTTCTTCTATTTGGTCTGTACATCATTGCTTGTTGTGGTATACTGTTAATTGCTAACCTAGTTACATGGCCAAACCATTTGGCTTGCAGATTTATAATAAAATCTCGGGCTAATCCCCACTTTAGTCCTGATTTCTTCATGTCTGTTTTGCTCTCTTTTTGATACATTGAGTATTCTTCTCAGGAATCTCATTTATGTTGTGATATTTTCTTTTCTCTTTTTCTGTCATTGTCCAGTTTTGGCATTGGTAGCATAGAGCTGGTAGGAAGATTGTGTTATAGAGTGCTTTGGTATTAACTATTGATACGTATTTGTTCTTTCGTATTGGTACTATTTCTCCAATGAGTAAGTTTGCCTTATTGCATCTATTTTCGATATTGTTGATTCGTGAGCTCATATTCATACTCATACCTACTGTCACTTAGAGACATTGATGCCAGCAGAATAAAAATAGCTATATCCAACGGATTAGCGTCTTAGAATCATTACATTAACAAGTGAATTGCGTTGCACTGTTTCGACAAGCATATGGCTGTTTACACCCGATTGTGTCTTGCATTTGTTTTCGTGTTTGCTTTCCCTATCCTTTGACTGTGCCCAGTGTACATACAAGGCAACAGGTTTGTGTCTCCCTTCGTCTGGTCTCTGCCCTTTGACCTGTCCGACATGGGAGACCTTACCAGTAGCCACGCTACCTTCGGCATAGTTATTGAGGTTTGGGTATCTCCTTAGAGAGTGGGAGAGAGAGAGAGAGAGAGAGAGAGAGAGAGAGAGAGAGAGAGAGAGAGAGAGAGAGAGAGAGAGAGTAGGTATGTATGTATCAGTGAACTTTTGTTAGTGAGTTTGTAATTGTGACTGTGTATATGTGTATGCGAGGGAGTGTGTATGTGTGTGCTATTGAGTGGGTGCATAACTGTGAGAGTTTGCGTAAATGATGTAAGTATGTATGCAGATATGTATGTATATGTTTATGCACGTGTTGTGCTTGTGTGCGTGCGTGCGAGCGTGCGTGCGTGCGTGCGAGAGAGCGTGCGTGCGTTCCTCCGTTCGTGCGTGCTTGTGTGTGTGTGTGGTGTGTGTGTGTGTGTGTGTGTGTGTGTGTGTGTGTGTGTGTGTGTGTGACTGGCTGCCCGACTGTCTCATAACATGGTAATATGCATTGTTTATGTTTATAACTTTCATTTCACAATGTTTTTATTTCCTATGTGAATGTAACAAGCAAAATGAATTGATGCACGAAAGATGTGTGATTGGAATGGCCGATTATAAGACGAGTCTGCGTAACCCGTTGTGACCCTTTGAAAATAAAGTTCCTTCGTTCGTTCGTCCTTATCCCTTGATCGGTCCGACACGGGACACCCTACAGTACCTAAACTACTTTCAGCATACCTCACCGCGGTCATTGGAACACGCAAGTTCCTCGACTACATCAAGGTCGATACACAACAAAGGAGATCTTAGATAGAATATGTAAACCAAGAAAGACTTCTTCAGACTAAAACTATCCCAACTGAGCTATTTCGACCGCGATGAAAGTTTTCTGCCAAAACCCATTCCTTTAACGACAGCACTAACAGGAAACTGTACTGCAACCCAAACATAAATTATCAGATATAATTCTATGTTCCACATTCTTCAATTTTACGATCTTTAACAAGTATAGCAAGTTATGCATTCAATGAATATAGAATGTATATGTTTATTTATCAAATTGTGTTAATATTTCAGTTGGCTTCCTATTTGCTAGACATATTTCTCCCTGGAGAAAGAGGATATTTATTTATTGCAGGAACTGATCGTATCCGAAGCTCCACTGAGAATGCTTTAATGGTTGCCATTTTTCTTGGGAACTGTCTCACGTAAGTAGAAAGCATTCGAATCGAAGAAGATGAAACATGAAGCAGGAAGTTATTAGTTGCAATTCTTCGGTGCATTTTACTTGACATAACTGCATACTAGAGATAGAATGAGGAGCTCCCCTCTGCTGTGTGTCCACCGTGACGAGGTAGAGGGGCTTGTGCGTCCCAATGACCCCAAGAGCTATGCCGACGGTAGCACAGCTACTGGTAGGGCCATCCATGTCGGAACAGGTCAAGGGAGAGGGACCAGACGAAGAGACACACAAACCTGCTGCCTTGTAGGTAGACTGGGGACAGTCAAAGGCTAGGGAAAGCACCCCAAATACATGCTTGTCGAAATCGGATGTACTGAGCCACAGGCTTGACAAAGCAGTGCAACGTAAAACCTGCTGCCTTGTAGGTAGACTGGGGACAGTCAAAGGCTAGGGAAAGCATCCCGAATAAATGCTTGTCGAAATCGGATGTACTGAGCCACAGGCTTGACAAAGCAGTGCAACGTAACTTAATTCATGATGTCACAAATCAAAATTAATCGAGTATGGTGCTAATCCCGTGAAGTCCCATCAGGCGGTGATAGTGCCGGGCCCCCTGCCTCGAGGGGGTCCACCCATGACTACTGGTGGTCAACTTCCCCTGTGCTGTGGAGTCAAGGCACAGAGGAGTAGGTTAAGAGCTATTGACCAAATACCCCGGACACTCAACATACTACAGTGGAATGCCGAAGGAGTTTACAAGAAGAAAGACTCCTAAAACAGCGTCTTCATAAAGATAGAATAGATGTGGCATGCATTCAAGAGACACACCTCAACGCCAATCACAAATTCTCAGTCAGAGGATATCAGGCCACACGTTTCGACCGCGAAGGACACAAAGGAGGAGTTATAATACTTACACGAAATACAATACCTTGCAGCGAAGTATCTGTGATCTCTGACAACCAAACGGAAATTATAGGTGTTGATATAACGATAAAGGACGTGAAAATAAGAATCTACAATCTGTATAGCCCAGCAGATAAGGACCTTACACTCTCAAACATGAAAATAACTGACACAAACTGCATTATTGTCGGAGACTTTAATAGCCGTTCAGAAAGATGGGGATACCCAGATACTGACAAAAGAGGAGATGAATTGGAGGACTGGGAAATAGACTCAAATCTCCATCTACTCAACAAAGCGGATGACACACCGAGCTTCTACTCCAGAAGATGGCTTACCACTTCTACTCCAGACTTAGCTTTCTGCACAGGAGACATCCTCCACAAAATCGATCGCCATGTGCTGACCAATTAGCAGGTAGTGACCACAAACCAATCAAGCTTGAAATGAATATGGAGTATGTTCCACAGGAGCAAAAGCCCTTGCCCCGCTGGAATTACAAACGAGCAGACTGGGACAGATTTGCCATACTAACAGACAATATTGTGAAAACATAAATACACGATATGGCAACATAAAGCAAATGGTGGAAAGTCTAAACAGAGCGATAATACAGGCAGCCACTGAGTCCATTCCAAGAGGAGCGAGGAAAAATTACAAACCATACTGGACTGAAGAACTACAAAGTTTGGAGGACAAAGTTGAAGATGCCAGGAAGACAGCAGAGAGAGAACAAACAATTGAAGCAAACATCTCTCTCAAAAGCCATCTCAGCAAAATATAAAAGAACAGTAAATCAAACAACAAGAGATTGTTGGAGGGAAAAAACAGAAAACCTGAATTTTGACAGGGATGGAAACAAACTATGGAAACTAGTGAAAGCCATGAACAATGAAGGACCTAGAAACAAACAAATAACAATTAAACAAGGAAATGCCTTGCTTACAGGAAAAAAGGCTGCAAATGCACTAATGGAAACAGTATGCAAATGCAAACCACATTGATATTACAACCGAACAGAAGAAAGCAATCAAAGACAAACAGATACATCATAGAAATACAGAGACAGCAGCAGAATATATGATGGCAAATCTAACAATGGAAGAAATGGAACAGGCAATGAATACCCTAAAAAAGAAGAAATCACCAGGAAAGGATGGAATCACAAATGAAATGCTAATAGGACTAGGCACCAAGGCAAAGAAGAAACTACTAGCAGTCCTAAATAACAGCTGGAAGAGAGGAATAGTCCCACAGGCATGGAAGGAAGCTATACTAATACCAGTCCCAAAGAAAGGAAAAGACCTGGAAGAACCAAATGGCTATCGACCTATCAGTCTACTTAGCTGTGTAGGAAAATTAATGGAACGCATTATCAATGGCAGGCTAACATGGCATCTGGAAGAAAACAAACTCTTAACACCACACCAAGCAGGATTCAGAAAGTACAGATCCACTGAAGATCAAATAACCTATATAGCTCAGGAAATAGAGGATGCCTTCCAAGAGAAAAAGCACGCACTAGCAGTCTGGATAGATTTAGAAAAAGCATTTGATAAAGTATGCAAGGAAGGACTGAAAGTAAAACTGCAAAACATGCATGTTTGTGGAAAAATGTATAAATGGATCAGCCACTACCTTGAGAACAGAACTGCCAGGACAAAAGTTACAAGGACAAACCAGCAAAATGATGCTGCTGGAGCAAGGTGTCCCCCAAGGAGGAGTTCTTTCACCAACATTATTCCTAGCATATATAAATGACATCACAGAAAATTTTCCAGCCAGAGTACACACATCCTCCTTTGCAGATGACCTAGCCATATGGACATCTGAAGAATATATTAGTACAGCTAACAGCAGAATACAGCAAGCCTTATTAGCGCTAGAGGACTGGTCAAAATCATGGCTAGTGAAGATAAGTGAGGAGAAAACAACATGCACAGTGTTCTCCCTCTCAAATAAAACTCAACAACCTAAGCTGGTATTGAATGGAAAAATATTGCGCCATGAAGAAAATCCAAACTATCTAGGAGTCACCTTTAATCGTCGCCTGACATGGAAGACACAGGTTGAGAAAAATCGAACAAGAGCAAGGCAGAGAATGGCAATCATGAAAAAGCTTGTTGGTACAACGTGGGGAGCAGATGAGAAAGTTCTCAAGAAGTTATATACTAGACGGGTGAGGCCAGTACTGGAATATGGCATTGCAGCTTGGGCAACAGCAGCTAAGTCAAACTTTAACAAAATAAGTAGAGTCCAAAACCAAGGAATGCGAATCATAACTGGAAGCCTGAAGACAACGCCTATTAATGAACTAGAAAAGATCACTTGTTTACAACCAATGCAGGATAGAAGAGATAGCAGAGCCCAGCAACAGGCAGAAAAATTTAGAAGATTGACAGACCACCCTATGTACAACAGATTTAATGGTTTTGGAAAGGGAAAGACTGAAGCGTAGCAACTTTGTAGAAACTGCAAAACGAAGGATTAGGGCAGATCCTATACTTAACATATCAACAGTCAAGCCCATACACAATGCACACAAGTTCCCAGCTTGGAGACAGCAGCAACTGCCTGAGATGATAGAAAACATTCCTGGTATTGAGAAAAAGAACACTCAGCATGAACCGAAAGAAGAGAAATAACCCTAAACTACATAAAAGAACATTACCCAAGCAGGAATTGGACCCATGCATATACAGATGGATCAGCCAAAAATTCAATAGAGAATGGAGGAGGAGGAATTCTCCTAAATTTAAAAAATGGAGTGAAAAAAACACATTCAATGGCAACTGGAAAATTTTCAAGTAACTTCAAAGCGGAGGTAGAGGCTTTGAAAACTGCAGCAGAAATGCTCCTGATGGAGGAAAATAAAGAGAAGCAAATAGCTATCTTCACAGATGCAAAGTCAGCTGTCTCAATACTGAAGAGCAATAACAGCACAGAACTAACTGACCTAAGAGCAGCACTCCATGGTCTATGCCAGAAATCCAAAAAAGTTGTAGTACAGTGGATCCCATCACATTGCAGTATACCTGGAAACGAAGAGGCTGACAGATTGGCAAAAGAGGGCGGACGACTACCACAGCCTGACATAGACATAACCTATAATGAGGCAAAGAGGTTGATAAAAAGCACTTATAGAACCAAATGGGAATCAGAGCATCCAGGCCATTAGAAGGGTGATGCATATTACAAACTCGACCGAAGAGAACAAGTAGCAATCTTCAGACTCCGCACAGGACATAACAGGCTGAAATACCACTTGTTCAATAAAACTAAAGATAGGAGATACCGATGAATGTAATTGTAGAACTGGAAAAATGACAGCAAAACATTTGCTGCAGGATGCCCAACGTATGCAGAACAGAGAAAGATATTTTGGCCCACACCTGCTTCATTTGAGGACAAGCTCTATGGAGATATCAACAAGCTCAAGTTGACCGCAGCTTACTTTAACTACATACAGGTTGACATTTAAAGGTGCATGAAGACCCAGAGGCATGAAATTGCAATATTGCTTGGATAGCAAATCCATTATGTGGAAAGTCCAAATCGAAAGCTCGCTGTGTGGGCTTCATAAAAGGTGGAAAAGTGTCCTAGTGGCACGAAATGGAATATTGCTTGGATAGCAAATCCATTACGTGGAAAGTCCGAATCAAAAGCCCATTGTGTGGGCTTCATAAAAGGTGGAAAAGTGTCCTAGTGGCATGAAATGGAATATTGCTTGGATAGCAAATCCATTACGTGGAAAGTCTGAATCAAAAGCCCACTATGTGGGCTTCATAAAAGGTGGAAAAGTGTCCTAGTGGCACGAAATGGAATATTGCTTGGATAGCAAATCCATTACATGGAAAGTCCGAATCGAAAGCTCACTGTGTGGATGTCATCTGCAGACTGCATACTTCTGGTTTCCGGAAGAACAGCCTATGGTGAAAGGAAGGCCCAATATACGGAAGTGAGGCTAAGCAGCCATGTGCAGGACGTGACGATTCCTTGGTGAGCCCAGTACCAGAGCGCTATGTATCGGCTCTGCAAGTATGGAAGCCTCCTTGGATGGCGGGGAATGCCCATGGTCTGCCACTGCCTTCCCTTGAGGGCTGACCAGGATCTTTGGCTGTTCTATATGGACCAGCTGGGATGGGGGATAACACCACAACAGTGAGAGTCAAACGTCCTAAGAAACCCCCGGGAAGGTTAACCCGGTCAACAAATGCCCGCAGAAGTCGGATGTGTCGGCCTAACGGCGGCAAGAACGCAGCTCTGCTGTAACAGGCACAACGCAATCACATCCGGAAAAAAAAAACTCCGGATGAACGAAGAAGAAGAAGAAGAAGAAGAAGAAGAAGAATGAGGAGCTCACCACGATAGTCATGGACCCGTATCACTGTTGAAAGGGCAGTTTGCCTTGTGCGAGAAGCACGCTTTCCATCGGGTCTACGAGAGACAGGTCTCTCCTGTACTTGACACTTGGAGGTTTACCATGGTCGAAGTTAGACCGGGTGAGACCCATGAAAGGCGATGGCCAATGTACACGGCCGTCAACTGGAAATATGTCAGTTATCAAGTGTTTTATATTGATCGTATTTCAGTGAAGAGTACTGGTGTGAGTATGTGATATGTATTTTACTGGGATTGTTATTCGTGACGATGATGAAATTATTAAAGACAATGTGAAACTGTTCTGTTCAGCGTTTTGTCAAGTACTTATAACAAGTGTGTCAATCTATTGCTCGTCATGTAATGTTAGAGTCAACGTGTAACGTCATAAACAGTCACTCATGGCTCAGTGCACTCAACCACTTGATTGCAAGATGAGTCAGTCCATTGATAATAAGCAAGCGACTTAAGCCACCGACACTCAGCAAGCAATGCTGTACCAGGACAATGTCAACTCTACTGAGCCATTCACAACAATACTATATTGAGTCAGGACAGTTTGAAGACACACCGAGTTAATTCAACTACCATGTCAACACGAACACTAATAGTATTTTGCCTAAGCCCATATAATGGGCCATGACATGTGTGGGGTGTGGATTTTAATTCCTGAGAATATTGTTAAGATGTCTAGGGGGTTTTATTGATTCTCTGGTCACTGGTTAGAATGCAGGGTGATCAGGGATATTTACCACAAATCCCAGGAGAAAAGAGTTCAATCCTTGAAACAATGGCATCTGTGTGTAGGTTTCCCTTCCCACTTCATCGCCCTTTAAATTCTCTATAGTGCTAGAAGGATCTTGATTGCTCACAACATATAAACAACCACTTGTTGGACACCACATTTACTTGATGTACACAACACTTTTGGACAAACAGTTCAGGTATTACCTCAAGATCTGCAGTTACATATATAGATGTGTAATAAACACTATGCATTTTCAGACAGGCATGGGAATGATGTGCAGTATTACAACATAGTACCCAGTGACGCCCCCCCCCCCCTCCAAAAAAAAAACAATGTTATTACAAACAACACAGCAACCACAAATTGGGTCTACTTTCATTTTCCCTCATAATTAAGGCAAATAAAGATATTTAATAGAACCCAACATAACATGTTTCTGACACCTTTTACCATTCTCTCATTGTTAAAAATAATGAGTTGGTGTCAAAATACTATACCATCTATACCATTGGAAAAAAACTACTGACCTGTTACCTTCAGAAAAAATTACCAACACATAAACAGCATTTTGTACTAATTAAATTAATTAATCGAGTCTATCTCCTGGTGTGCGGTTATGGATTCACCTTTGCTGTCGATTAGATCCTTTTCCCCATTATCTGGGTACCGAATTAATGCACTCAGTTATGTTCTTACTATTTAGTCACTGGTAATTGGCTGGTGCAAATCATACTTTATAATCCAAAATAGAAATTACACACAATCACAAATCCCTCCGCGGGCTAGAATATTCGAGTACTCTGTTGCAGTAGGCTCGGTGTCTTTTTTTTTGAAATTTGGGGCCTCAGGTTGGTCTAACTTTCCGGAATTTCCACTTAAGCTCTGCAGAAGGTACTTTACCATCTCACCATACATGGTGCCAAGTAGACGTCCATTCAGCTGCTCTGCTTTTAATATCAGAAGTCCCAAGTAGTTCAACAAAGATTTTACACCCACCAAGTCGCGAGTCTATAACCCATGGCATTTGGGTTGACATTGGACCAGCAAAGAGTTAGTCGTTGTTATCTAGTCCAGTGTAGCACTTTATATGACTGAGAGGCATCTCATGGTAGTATCTGTGACTAGGGCCACAATTGATCTATACCTACATATATCCACAGATGAATAAATCCGGCACAGTAACAGGTTTGCAAACAATTGGATGATTCCTCTTGTTGCTGATGTAGAGACATTTAGCTGCTTTCATATGGTCTTTTATCTGATGGGGTTCAGGGTTTGGAACCTTGAAGTAATCTGGTTTCGTAGTTATGTTTCAGATGATATTAAGTTTGTACCTTGGTTGTATTGGCTTATGTGGTTCATGTCTTCTCCCCATTTGTTTGAGTGGGTGTTCATAGCTAGAACTTGGTGTTGCATGGCTGGAACCTTATGTTTGACTGTTGCAGCTGTGAGATGTTCTTTCGAAGACTTATCCATTGTGGATATTAACTTGGTAATCCAACCAACAGTTGAAGGTTACTCACTGTTGTTAGTTTTAGTAACTTGACTAGAAGGATTGTCCCAGTTTCACTGACTTGGTTGAATGATGAGGCCTATAGGTGATACTTCTCAGAAGTAAAGCAGACGATACACTGTTGTCAGTACTCTGTTGATCTTCATCTTTGTAGATTATTAGATCTTGAAGTCCATCCTGGATATTCCTACTAAAATAGGACTTAATCACTCACCCAATCAGTTGTCTTCTAATTTATCTGTTGCTCGCTATGGAGCTATTGAGCGCAGCAGTCCATGGGTATTTCTAGATGCAGACTATGGTTAGGACATTCACTTTCTGGCTGTTGACCCAGGATCCAGGTTAGTGATATAGTCCCACCACATTCAACCACCACCTGCTTCTCTTCTATAGAAAAGGGATGACAAGAATACAACACTAGCATTAACCTACTGTGATGTGTTAACTTTCACAAGACAATTACAAACAAAAATACAAAACAAGGGGAGAAGGGAAAAGGAGTGGGTGTCCACGTTCCACTGTCCCTCATTGCTGAGTAGAGCCATTCTGACTCTTAATAGTGAGTAAGGTATTTTCTCACTTTATTTTATGTTCTGTTGTTACTGGGACTATTAGAGGAGTGAAGTCATTCTGTCCATCCAACATGTTGATATTGTATCTCTCATTCTTGAAGAGAATAGCCTATACAGAATCTCTGTGGTTTCTAATGCCGCGTCTTCCTTTCGGCACTAAAATCATCATTAGGTCAAGATTATTCAACCTTGGCTTCTAAGTACTGACATACACATGGATTCTTACATCAACATCCTCTAATCCCAAGGTGCAACATTAAAATGTATATTCCCACAGTAAAAAGTAATAATCAGAACAGGGAAAATTCTCATACCAGAAAAAAAAAACATACATGTCCATTTTTCTGATATCAAGTACATGATAATCCTGCATAATAATTAATCATAATGCTGATGCAGGGAGCCTTTGTTTTTGGATTTTCTCAGGGGTTAATCCATAACTAAAACATACATTGTTTTCCCCCCACTGCGTACCGCAGATGAGGATAGTAGCCGCTGTGATATATTTTGTCAATGACTGCTATTATTCGGAGGGTATTTATAAGAATAACTTATGCCGCATGGTCCAGTCTTCTGAATATTGCAAGCAATATTTATTCACATCAATCTTCGCTTCTGTTTCTACTACGGTGAGGCGATGGGGATTGAATCCTATCCGAACATGCATTTACATCACGCGTTTACTTTAATTGTTCATGAATTTATATTCAAACATGGCATGTCCCTAACACTATTTTATGAAATGATTATATGTTCACCCTCATATGGAGTGGTTACTAATCTGTTAACAAAAGGATGGTACTAAAATTTAACACTATAGTTCCAAGTTACAGATTAGGATGTGGCGAAGTATTTTATCCCCTGACTAAGAGTCAGGAATACGCATAATCATTTGTATGTCCCCGCATGGATAAATTACCTTTCTATAGTACATAGATTATTTGCAGATTTCTAAGCATAAATAGTGAGATATTGTTCACAGTGCCTAGAAGTTTTAACATAGGAATATGAAATTGACAGACACTAGTTCTTTACTATGAAGTATGAATCAAGAGTCTGCTACTACATTGAGAAAATCTTTAGAATGTGTTTCAGACATGAGAGTTGATACTTTATGTGTACTACAGTACACATAATATTCATAGGTTATAAACACTATTAGTTAGATATAAGTTCATAATGCCTATAAAAGATATTAACATAGGGATTTGAATTTGTAAGACATAGGAAAATTTACAGCGTGGCGCCCACATGTGTTTCCTTGATAAACATCATCCAGCCTGGTTTAAGAGAATTGTAACTAATTCTTAATTAAACATACTGGTCTATGTAATACATAAATATATCTTAATAATGTAGATATAACATACCAATTGGCTTGCAGAGAATGATGATTTTAAAAGGCATAATACTTTTCCCCACACGGGGAAAGAAACCCCACCCGGGGAACACACGTCTGTTTCCTTTGATTGTCTGCACTCAAAATGGCTACTTTAGTCCTTTGTTTTCCCATCAGTCCCGGTCTTGCCAGGTACGTGAAAAAATTAAAGCCAACTAAATTAAGCTGCCACGGTCAGTCTATCGCTGTTTTATTTTCTCCTACATTAAGTAAGTTACTTAAACAGTAATTGTAAGGGGTTGTTTATTTTTAAGGGAGTCAATAAATAGGAAAGGGTAAGGACGTTTTATTATATCACAACATGTCCATGTCAAAGTGACATCTGGCTTCTTAAAGTGGTGTTAACCACAGCTAACTCATTGTACCACTAGCAGTTATCATCTGCACCCACGGCGTCTTACATATCATTCCCACCCATGGCAATGTCCCTAGTTATCATTATGTATGACATTTATAACCATTATTATTAATATAAGCAGTGTTATAATGTTAATTATAACGCCATCGGGGGGGGGGGAATAATAATAATAATGAGGAGGAGGAGTAGAAGAAGAAGAAGAAAGAAGAGTTGCAGGGAGAGCAGCAACACCAGCAGGAGAAGAAAAACGGGGCTTAAAATGAGGAATAGGAACAACACCAGCAGGAGCAGGAGGAACTGGAGAAGTAGAAGAACGGAAGGAAGAAGAGGGAGCGTGGAGCAAGTGGGTGTGGGGGAGGAGGAAGACAGCATCCCTTAAGCGAATCAATACAATATGATGTTGATTATAACTGTAATTGTTGTTTTCTTATATTTTGATATTTTACAACGCTTAAAGACTTCGCATATTAATTTCTTATTGAACAATGCATGGTCGTAGAGTTTTTTCACAACTGTTGCGTTTAGTTTCTCTGGCATGGTCATTGTTCTGTATGCAGTAATGAGTTGTTGGTGTATCATTATCATTAGGGAGAATATCAGACCGCCGAAGGCAATAGAATGTGATGTTCCAGAAACTACCGCCCCCTACTATTTGTTATTTGTTGTATTCGTTTCTTCCGTCAGTAATCCTTACCCTGCTGAACTTTCTGTAATACTTTCATGATATACCACAATAATAATTATAATCAGCTTCTTCATTATCGCTATTATCAAAAGCATCGCCGACATTATCATAACATTATCTGTGTCATCTTCTGCTGACCCTTCCACCACCACCGCCACCACCGTCACCGCCGCCGCTGCTGCTGCTGCTGCTGCCCCGCTGTTGCTGCTGCCGCTGTACTACACTACTACTACTATTACTACTACTACTACTACTATACTAATACTACTACTACTACTACTACTACTACTACTACTACTACTACTACTACTACTACCACTACTACTACTACTTACCACTACCACTGCCACTGCCACTACGGCTATGGCTACCAATACTACTACCGCGACTACCGCGACTACCACCACCCCCACAGCTACCGCTACCGCTACTGCTACCGCTACTGCTACTGCTACTGCTACTAATACTACGATGATAATAATAATTATTAGTAATATAGCTGGAGGAGCGGCTGGCCGAGAGACTAGGCCCGGGTTCGATCCCTCGGTAAGGTGTCCGATTTTTTTATGTCGGGGCAAAAAGAAAATCCTAACCTGCACAGTTCGTGGCGACTGCACTAGCCAGGCGGCCTTTATTCCTCAGGCTCAAAGACCTCCCTGCCATACACCGCAAGGTACTATATTGGCAGTAAAATGACAGAATGACAGTAATATAGCTACAGCTACTTAGCCCATTTCATAGCTTCCAAAACAAATTAATAGCACAAACAACAGCAAACCAGATTGGTTACACACGCATTATTATTTAAACAAAACATCCATCGTTAATCTGAGGCGCAGCTGTCTTATATTCTCTGCTTACAGGACCGTCTGTATACCACGTAGTATGATTAAAATTAATTCTATATGCTCTTCAAGAATATTTCTTTCATAAAGTAAAGCGCAACGCTTCCTGTCCTTTTGTCATCACATGCATGGAGCCTGCAAACGGGCATCTTCTTTGTCTGTCGTTCCACCAGGGCAGCCAAGTGTCAAGGACACCTCACGTTAGGGCACACTTGCGAAACAGATAGCAACTGGTTTATATTAAAATATACAAAATACACGTGGTAACAGAAGGTGAGGTAAAGATGCGATTGGCTGTAAGTGAGCGCGCCATGTTGAATTTTCGCACCAGCTGTGCAGTGTAGTCTTTGTTCTCGAAGTGGTTATAGAAAAGGAAGAAACGGCGTCGCATGGCTGAATTCATAGTAATCGTCTGATCCTTACTGTTGTAGAGGTGTCAGTCGTTGGGAAACCATGGGGTCTGTAAGCTAGCACATAAACAAATTCATAGGTATTGATCGGAGTTTTCAGATCTCTATATCTTTCGTCTGATTCTATGATCGCGAGAGACAATCAATACGTGTGGATTTGTTATGTGCCTTAGAGGTGTGAGGTTTTAGGTCTTGGTGTTTACAAGAGAAGGATATCGTGAGGTAGAAATGGGTGATTTCTTCCCTCGTTGCCTTTCCCTAGAAAATTATTGAGTACATATATTATCAAACTCCGCCGGCGATTGTGTCTTTATGGGTTAGTGAACGCAGTTTCATAGGATCGAGGGTTCGTAATTCGCCGCGGGAAAAAAGCAGATCGCTTTCCGTCTTTTTTGTTTTATATTTGCGCTCACTCGCTTTGAACTCAAGCGTAGTTCATACACACTACTTCTGGTAGTGCTGGACTGAATTTTGCGTGTGGATTAGCTTTCCCTATTAACAATGTCCCTTGCCATTAGGCAAACCCACTCCGACTTCCGAGGTACTTGTAGTTTACGTCCCCTAGTCAAGGACGATATTTAGTCCAACTGTCCGGTGTAGGGGTTGAACCCCTTACCTCGGCAACAGCAACAACGAATGTTTAAGAACACGTGTTCTTATCCATTCGGCCATGCTGACCTACATCGCTTTCCGTTGATTTTGATGATATGAGGCGACGGCAGTCAGAAAGCTATAGCAAACAACAAAACATAAAATTACCTAGTAAATCACAAACTGCTAATAAATTCTGGGGTTGACTGCAAAGTCCTGTAAAGGACATGCAGCTAACTGACATCAACCTCTACTCACCAAGCCGTACAATGGTGGAACTGTCACAACTGGAGATTGAAACCACCACCGGAAAACAGAGTGCTTGTGATGGTCAGTCCGCGCCTGTGTTTATAAAGTCGATTTAGACTACAAGAAAGACCACACAATAAAGAGATCGACACATTCGGCGATGGGGAAGGGTTTCTGATGATCGGAAGCCTCTTGTGGTGTCTCTTTGTGAAGCGTCTTTGTAAAGGGGTCCTTTATGTAACCTAATTTACACATCGTAACAGTGTATAGAGGTACAAATAAAGATTCAGATCACCTTTATGTAACCTAATTTACACATCGTAACAGTTTATATAGGAACAAATATAGATTCAGATCACCTTTATGTAACCTACTTTACACATCATACTAGTTTATAGAGGTACAAATATTGATTCAGATCAACTTTATGTAACCTACTTTACACATCATACCAGTTTATAGAGGTACAAATATTGATTCAGATCACCTTTATGTAACCTACTTTACACATCATACCAGTTTATAGAGGTACAAATATAGATTCAGATCACCTTTATGTAACCTACTTTACACATCATAAAAGTTTATAGAGGTACAAATATAGATTCAGATCACCTTTATGTAAACTACTTTACACATCATAACAGTTTATAGAGGTACAAATATAGATTCAGAACACCTTTATGTAACCAACTTTACACATCATAACAGTTTATAGAGGTACAAATGTAGGTTCAGATCACCTTTATGTAACTTACTTTACACATCATAACAGTTTATAGAGGTACACCTATAGATTCAGATTACCTTTATGTAACCTACTTTACACTATACTTGCTTGCTTGCTTGCTTTAAAATCAAAAATTCCAAATTCGGCCTCGTTCAACCTGCTTCCTTCAGCTGTGGTTATTGCACTCTGTTACAGAGAGGTTATAAAGGTACAAATATAGATTCAGATCATAATCTGTTGATAAGTCTAATTAAGTTAAAACTCAAGAGATACACTATATCTTTTAAGGGAAATTAACACAATGAAGGATAAATCATAAATAAAGCCATATTGGTACGATTTGTAGTGGCAGTCTCTAATTAATACCAGATTCTGGAATATTCATGTACTGTTTCCTGCGCTACATAGAAGAACTAAGAGGACATGCCAGAATTACTCATGCCTAGCCTCGAGAAAGAACTTGAATGTCCTGTGTCTGGAACTTACAGGGCAAAAGAAATAGAGAAAGTACTAAAGACATATCAGAAGAGGATTAAATATTGATGTGGAGGACTTGGAGGGAGCTTCTAGAGATGGCAAACTATGGGTGGGGGATAGGCGTTGGTTGTTGAAGGCCTGCGCCCCATTGTCGGGTTGCCGGGGTGGGGGAGTGGTGTTAGAGGATAAGGGCATATGAAGAAGAAGAACATACTGGAAATTGTGATTTTCAAATCGTATTTATTTATGTACTATGATCAGATGTATTAAATCAGTAAAAAAAATCAATCTTATCACACCCCTCATCACAATTCTCATCACACGTCTCATCACAATCCTCATCATCATCCTCATCACAGTTCTTATCACCCTCCACATTACACCCCTCGTCACATCCCTCATCACAGCGTCTCATTCCAATCCTCATCACACCCTTAATCACAACTCCCATCATCTCCTCATCACACCCCTCTTATGCAGGTTCGCATGGCCAAATGGATAAGAACACGTGTTCTTAAACATCTGGTGTGCTGATGGCGAGGTAAGCGGTTCAACCCCTACACCAGACAGTTGGACTAAAATGTTGACCTGTCGTCTTTGACTTGTGGACGCAAATTACAAGTACCTCTGAAGTCGGAGTGAATTCGCCTGGTGGCGAGGGACACTGTTAATAGGGAAAGCTAACCAACACGCAAAACTCAGTCCATTACTACTATAAATAGTGTGTATGGACTACGCTTGACTTCATAGTGAGTGAGTGCAAAAAAAAAAAAAAGTAAATCACTCTCTTATAGTATCATCACAGCCCTCATCACTACACTCATTACAACCCTTATCACAACCCTCATCACACCCCTCAATAAACCCTTCATCACACCCCTTATATCACATCCCTCATCACAACCCTCAACACACACCTCATCACAACCCTCAACACACCCCTCATACCACACACCTCATCACAAACTCTCATCATCCTCCTCATCACAGCCCTCTTGAAGCTCCCATTACAACCCTCATCACAGCCCTCAACACAACCCTCGTCACAACCCTTATCACAACCCTCATCACACACCTCATTACACCCTCCATCACACTCCTTATATCACACCCTCATCGCATCCCTCAACACACCCCTTATTACAATCCTCAATGCACCCCTCATATCGCACCCATCATATCACACCCCTCATTACATCCTTTATCACACCCCTCATCACAATCCTCAACGCAAGTAGTATATGGCGTGCACTTGCCACATGATTGGAGGGTAAACTGGTAGGGTAATTTGGTTTTATGAAGGAAATACGGGGAAAATGTCGACTCGGTGAAATTTTTTTTTTTTTGTGTGGGGTGAAACGGCGTGTGGGAACTTTTTTTCGTGGGAACGAAATTTTTGGCGCTGCCTGGTGGGGAAGTAATTAAGGTAAAATGTTCTGGAAAGCGAGGTTGTGAGATGAGTGGTAGTACTTAAAGAGAGGGCACGGCTGAGGGAGGGGTATATATTTTAGAAAGGAGTATATGAATGTGTGCGTAGTGATGAACAAGGGTGTGATGGGTCGTGGTTTCTACTCATGGGTATATGGTGGTGGTGTAGATATGAATGTGTGCGTAGTGATGAACAAGGGTGTGATGGGTCGTGGTTTCTACTCATGGGTATATGGTGGTGGTGTAGATATAATGTGTGCGTAGTGATGAACAAGGGTGTGATGGGTCGTGGTTTCTACTCATGGGTATATGGTGGTGGTGTAGATATATTCGTATGGGTAGTGATAACAAGGGTGTGAATGGGTCGTTCTACTCATGGGTATATGGTTGTGGTGTAGACATAATTTGTACGTGAGTGATGTATAAAACAAGGGTGTGATGGTATATGGTGGTGGGTATATGACTGTGTTTCACTATGCATTGTGTAGTGATGTATAACCCAGGGTGTGATGGGTCGTGGTTTCTACTCATGGGATTGGGTATAGGTGGTTATCGATATATTAGTATGGGTATGGATGAACAAGTGTGTGCTGGGGTCGTTCTACTCATGGGTATATGTTGTGGTGTAGACATAATGTGTATGTGTAGTGATGTATAAAACAAGGGTGTGATGGGTATATGGTGGTGTGGTATATGATGTGTTCACTAGGCATGGTGTAGTGATGTATAAACAAGGGTGTGATGGGTCGTGGTTTCTACTCATGGGATGGGTATATGGTGGTTATGTATATTAGTATGGGTAGTGATGAACAAGGGTGTGATGGGTCGTTCTACTCATGGGTATATGGTGGTGGTGTAGACATAATGTGTATGTGTAGTGATGTATAAAACAAGGGTGTGATGGGTATATGGTGGTGGGGTATATGAATGTGTTCAATAGGCATGGTGTAGTGATGTATAAACAAGGGTGTGAGGGGTCGTTCTACTCATGGGTATATGGTGGTGGTGTAGACATAATGTGTATGGGTAGTGATAATCAAGGGTGTGATGGGTCGTTATACTCATGGGTATATGGTGGTGGCGTAGACATAATATGTATGGGTAGTGATAGACAAGGGTGTGCTGGGTCGTTCTACTCATGGGTATATGGTGGTGTCGTAGACATAATGTATATGTGTAGTGATAGACAAGGGTGTGATGGGTCGTTATACTCATGGGTATATGGTGGTGGCGTAGACATAATATGTATGGGTAGTGATAGACAAGGGTGTGCTGGGTCGTTCTACTCATGGGTATATGGTGGTGGTGTAGATATAATGTGTGCGTAGTGATGAACAAGGGTGTGATGGGTCGTTATACTCATGGGTATATGGTGGTGGTTACGTATATTAGTATGGGTAGTGATGAACAAGGGTGTGATGGGTCGTGGTTATACTCGAAGTAAGAGGTGGTTACTGAACAAGGAGGTGTAGTTGTTTACTGAACAAAAAGAGAGGTGTAGGAGTCTGACACAGTAAAACACAGAGACAAAAGTAAAAACAAAGTGGGTTCAATAATGAAACAATCAGGGTCGTGTAATACGAAGGCATTCTCCGGTCTTAGGGATAAAAGAGGCCGCCGGGGTGGTGTTATAAGTGGTAGTAACTGCAAGGGTGGGTTCTTCACCGAAAAGCTTATAAAGAAGGATATGGTGGTAAGGGGTGTAAAGGGTGATGTCGATCGGGCCCGCAGATCAACCGGTGTCAATACGGTTCCAAGTGCTTGAACTGTTCCTCTAGGCGATATATCAGCGTCTACACGAGTCTCCTTGTCTATAACAAATACATAAACACAAACACACATACAAATACAAAGACAACCAGACATACACATAAAGACAGACAAGCACAAAGACACACCCATACTATTACTACTGTCATCACAACTATACACCCATAATCAATTACACAAATACACACCTACAAGCGTACAGACACACAGACACACCCATCGCCTAGGATTACTACTGTCATCACAACTATACACACTTGATACACTTGTACATACAGACCTACAAGCACACAAAAACACACCCAAACCATTACTACTGGTACCACAACAAGTACACACCCATAATCAATTATACAAATACACACATACAAATACAAAGACAACCAGACATACACATAAAGACAGACAAGTACAAAGACACACCCATACTATTACTACTGTCATCACAACAAGTACACACCCATAATCAATTATACAAATACACACATACACATACAAACACAAAGACAACCATACACAGACACACCCATCGCCTAGGATTACTACTGTCATCACAACTATACACACACGTGTACACACATACAAGTACAAGAATAGCTTGTCTAACTGCCACGTCAGCTATGTAGGGTGCAGACCCAGTGTATAAAATAGAAGGCGTCTCTTGTGAGCTCAGTACCAGTTCACGGGTTGATTTGGGTATCTACAGAGGTGCTTCAGGCTGGTGTGAGCAGTGTAGTAAGCAGATATTGTTCACGTACTGACTTGGCTAGCTACAGTGGTGAAATTTGGTGTGAGCAGTGTAGTAACCAGATATTGTTCACGTACTGACTTGGCTAGCTACAGTGGTGAAATTTGGTGTGAGCAGTGTAGTAACCAGATATTTTTCACGTACTGACTTGGCTAGTCACAGCAGTGAAACTTGGTGTGAGCCTTGTTCGTGTCGTTGGCCTCTGCTAAAACAGTGAAACATTGTATACACCAGAACATTTTTTCGTGGTTGTAAGAAAGAAGAAAAAAACCAGTTTATCAATATGACCACCAGATCTACTGTCACGTGCTCAGTGTGCGACAAAGCCTATTGTGATAAGTATACCCTTAATCATCACATTCGGACCTTTCACGAGGGGAAAGACCAAGTATATCCCTGTCAGTTATGTGATAAGGTGTATAAGACGAACGATGGCCTACAAAAACACAAACGAATACGTCATCAACCACGTATGAATACACCAAACACTGCAATACCAGAGACGACAGCACCACCTGTCTATTTACATCATTATTGTAGTCTAACGCAAGTACCAGACTGCCACCACTGTATCTTCAATGATAACCTTACCCGCTATAATGGGAACATTCACAATGATTATCCCTGTCAGTTACGTGACAATCTATACAATTCGAACCTACAACGGTACTTACATCACCTGACATCACGAGAAAGGATGACACCCTTAGACACCCTGGCAACAAGTCCACTCATAGTAGCAGAGGATATCCAACCAAATGATAGAGACAGTTTGGCAGCCCTTAAGGCGTACTGCAAGGACCTCTCGATTATGCTACCCAATCAAATGGTAGTACTAGAAAAAAGCGTCGACCACCGCTATCGGGTGGTTTTGGTATGATAAAAAGAAGTATTCAGATATCTTGTATGATATCTCATACATGTCCTTATTCTGGAGCCGAAACAAATAAGGTATGTGTGATGACTTCGACAACAACAGTGTTTTTGCTAGTCAACCACCAGAGCCCAGAAGAATGAAGATCACTAATCCAGAACTTTTTGGTGTTTCACTAATCATCTATGTCATTGATTGTTTCTTATATCTCTAAACTGTTTTTCACTAATCATGTATGTCATTGATTTTTTCTTATATCTCTAAACTGTTTTTCACTACTCATGTATGTCATTGATTTTTTCTTATATCACTAAAGTGTTTTGATGAATATGTTGTGAACACACATATTTTGGTGATAAAAATATTGAAACCAAGTTTTTTTTTTTGTTGATTTTCTTTATTGGTTTGTTTTCATGCCGTTGTCTTGTCGGCTCAGAGCTTACATTACCAGACATGAACAAAGTCTTAGAAGAAGTTATGGCAAATACAGAAATATATGAAAAATAACCAAGTATGAAAAACATCGTGCAAAGACAGAAATAGTTCAACTAAACTTATAAATAAGTCACCAAAAGGGGAAAAGGTCAAGTACAGAAATAGCTATGGAAAAAAATAAGTCCACAAAACTAAGAAAGAAATGTAACTTCTGTAGTCAAATGTGTCTTATCTGAAAAGACGCTATCAATGTCACCCCTTTCCTTGTTTTACTTTACCAAAGACCTTCACCGTATCTGGCACAGAAACCCTTATACAGCACTCATCTCTCCACAGTCTTGGTTGCTTTCTAATACAAAGTGGTTACATCACCAAGAACTTCAAAACCTCAATTGTACACGTGCTCCATTGAAACACCCATGACAGTTAACAACATGTATGGCCATGTAATCTGTGAGTCCATCGGGGATAGTTCATCCGAGTATTCCAAAAGATCCATTTCCCATGGCTGACATCTTCAACTTGCTATAACACAACTTATTCTAATATACACTTTACATGAAATTTCCCAAATTTGGGCTCTATTAAAGATTACGTAATGAGATACACAAAGACACCAAGAACATATCAGACAAAACAATTCACAAACCAGACTTAGAACTAAAACTTAAACCATATCAGATGAACCACCCAACAAGTACTACTAGAACACAAACATATAATAAGGAAACACATGACACACAGAGCTTACAGACAAATCACTTGGACTCAAACAAATTTTGCTTCTTGTACTGTAGAATACATCATTTAACCCTAACCTAACCCCTAACCCTAACGATTCACCAAACACAACAAGCTCTTTCTGTAAGAGACATAGACACAAACCACTGTTAGAAACCGAAAAAGTTAAATTTTAATTATCACTTAAAAATAATAAATCGCAATTTTATTTCGCTTCACTTAATATACAGATATAGACTAAGTATAGGTATAGGTATAGGTTATGTATAGGACTATATCGAGCTTACATTTTGTGTAATAAAATTGCGATTTATTATTTTTAAGTGATAATTAAAATTTAACTTTTTCGGTTTCTAACAGTGGTTTGTGTCTATGTCTCTTACAGAAAGAGCTTGTTGTGTTTGGTGAATCGTTAGGGTTAGGGGTTAGGTTAGGGTTAAATGATGTATTCTACAGTACAAGAAGCAAAATTTGTTTGAGTCCAAGTGATTTGTCTGTAAGCTCTGTGTGTCATGTGTTTCCTTATTATATGTTTGTGTTCTAGTAGTACTTGTTGGGTGGTTCATCTGATATGGTTTAAGTTTTAGTTCTAAGTCTGGTTTGTGAATTGTTTTGTCTGATATGTTCTTGGTGTCTTTGTGTATCTCATTACGTAATCTTTAATAGAGCCCAAATTTGGGAAATTTCATGTAAAGTGTATATTAGAATAAGTTGTGTTATAGCAAGTTGAAGATGTCAGCCATGGGAAATGGATCTTTTGGAATACTCGGATGAACTATCCCCGATGGACTCACAGATTACATGGCCATACATGTTGTTAACTGTCATGGGTGTTTCAATGGAGCACGTGTACAATTGAGGTTTTGAAGTTCTTGGTGATGTAACCACTTTGTATTAGAAAGCAACCAAGACTGTGGAGAGATGAGTGCTGTATAAGGGTTTCTGTGCCAGATACGGTGAAGGTCTTTGGTAAAGTAAAACAAGGAAAGGGGTGACATTGATAGCGTCTTTTCAGATAAGACACATTTGACTACAGAAGTTACATTTCTTTCTTAGTTTTGTGGACTTATTTTTTTCCATAGCTATTTCTGTACTTGACCTTTTCCCCTTTTGGTGACTTATTTATAAGTTTAGTTGAACTATTTCTGTCTTTGCACGATGTTTTTCATACTTGGTTATTTTTCATATATTTCTGTATTTGCCATAACTTCTTCTAAGACTTTGTTCATGTCTGGTAATGTAAGCTCTGAGCCGACAAGACAACGGCATGAAAACAAACCAATAAAGAAAATCAACAAAAAAAAAAACTTGGTTTCAATATTTTTATCACCAAAATATGTGTGTTCACAACATATTCATCAAAACACTTTAGTGATATAAGAAAAAATCAATGACATACATGAGTAGTGAAAAACAGTTTAGAGATATAAGAAAAAATCAATGACATACATGATTAGTGAAAAACAGTTTAGAGATATAAGAAACAATCAATGACATAGATGATTAGTGAAACACCAAAAAGTTCTGGATTAGTGATCTTCATTCTTCTGGGCTCTGGTGGTTGACTAGCAAAAACACTGTTGTTGTCGAAGTCATCACACATACCTTATTTGTTTCGGCTCCAGAATAAGGACATGTATGAGATATCATACAAGATATCTGAATACTTCTTTTTATCATACCAAAACCACCCGATAGCGGTGGTCGACGCTTTTTTCTAGTACTACCATTTGATTGGGTAGCATAATCGAGAGGTCCTTGCAGTACGCCTTAAGGGCTGCCAAACTGTCTCTATCATTTGGTTGGATATCCTCTGCTACTATGAGTGGACTTGTTGCCAGGGTGTCTAAGGGTGTCATCCTTTCTCGTGATGTCAGGTGATGTAAGTACCGTTGTAGGTTCGAATTGTATAGATTGTCACGTAACTGACAGGGATAATCATTGTGAATGTTCCCATTATAGCGGGTAAGGTTATCATTGAAGATACAGTGGTGGCAGTCTGGTACTTGCGTTAGACTACAATAATGATGTAAATAGACAGGTGGTGCTGTCGTCTCTGGTATTGCAGTGTTTGGTGTATTCATACGTGGTTGATGACGTATTCGTTTGTGTTTTTGTAGGCCATCGTTCGTCTTATACACCTTATCACATAACTGACAGGGATATACTTGGTCTTTCCCCTCGTGAAAGGTCCGAATGTGATGATTAAGGGTATACTTATCACAATAGGCTTTGTCGCACACTGAGCACGTGACAGTAGATCTGGTGGTCATATTGATAAACTGGTTTTTTTCTTCTTTCTTACAACCACGAAAAAATGTTCTGGTGTATACAATGTTTCACTGTTTTAGCAGAGGCCAACGACACGAACAAGGCTCACACCAAGTTTCACTGCTGTGACTAGCCAAGTCAGTACGTGAAAAATATCTGGTTACTACACTGCTCACACCAAATTTCACCACTGTAGCTAGCCAAGTCAGTACGTGAACAATATCTGGTTACTACACTGCTCACACCAAATTTCACCACTGTAGCTAGCCAAGTCAGTACGTGAACAATATCTGCTTACTACACTGCTCACACCAGCCTGAAGCACCTCTGTAGATACCCAAATCAACCCGTGAACTGGTACTGAGCTCACAAGAGACGCCTTCTATTTTATACACTGGGTCTGCACCCTACATAGCTGACGTGGCAGTTAGACAAGCTATTCTTGTACTTGTATGTGTGTACACGTGTGTGTATAGTTGTGATGACAGTAGTAATCCTAGGCGATGGGTGTGTCTGTGTATGGTTGTCTTTGTGTTTGTATGTGTATGTGTGTATTTGTATAATTGATTATGGGTGTGTACTTGTTGTGATGACAGTAGTAATAGTATGGGTGTGTCTTTGTACTTGTCTGTCTTTATGTGTATGTCTGGTTGTCTTTGTATTTGTATGTGTGTATTTGTATAATTGATTATGGGTGTGTACTTGTTGTGGTACCAGTAGTAATGGTTTGGGTGTGTTTTTGTGTGCTTGTAGGTCTGTATGTACAAGTGTATCAAGTGTGTATAGTTGTGATGACAGTAGTAATCCTAGGCGATGGGTGTGTCTGTGTGTCTGTACGCTTGTAGGTGTGTATTTGTGTAATTGATTATGGGTGTATAGTTGTGATGACAGTAGTAATAGTATGGGTGTGTCTTTGTGCTTGTCTGTCTTTATGTGTATGTCTGGTTGTCTTTGTATTTGTATGTGTGTTTGTGTTTATGTATTTGTTATAGACAAGGAGACTCGTGTAGACGCTGATATATCGCCTAGAGGAACAGTTCAAGCACTTGGAACCGTATTGACACCGGTTGATCTGCGGGCCCGATCGACATCACCCTTTACACCCCTTACCACCATATCCTTCTTTATAAGCTTTTCGGTGAAGAACCCACCCTTGCAGTTACTACCACTTATAACACCACCCCGGCGGCCTCTTTTATCCCTAAGACCGGAGAATGCCTTCGTATTACACGACCCTGATTGTTTCATTATTGAACCCACTTTGTTTTTACTTTTGTCTCTGTGTTTTACTGTGTCAGACTCCTACACCTCTCTTTTTGTTCAGTAAACAACTACACCTCCTTGTTCAGTAACCACCTCTTACTTCGAGTATAACCACGACCCATCACACCCTTGTTCATCACTACCCATACTAATATACGTAACCACCACCATATACCCATGAGTATAACGACCCATCACACCCTTGTTCATCACTACGCACACATTATATCTACACCACCACCATATACCCATGAGTAGAACGACCCAGCACACCCTTGTCTATCACTACCCATACATATTATGTCTACGCCACCACCATATACCCATGAGTATAACGACCCATCACACCCTTGTCTATCACTACACATATACATTATGTCTACGACACCACCATATACCCATGAGTAGAACGACCCAGCACACCCTTGTCTATCACTACCCATACATATTATGTCTACGCCACCACCATATACCCATGAGTATAACGACCCATCACACCCTTGATTATCACTACCCATACACATTATGTCTACACCACCACCATATACCCATGAGTAGAACGACCCCTCACACCCTTGTTTATACATCACTACACCATGCCTATTGAACACATTCATATACCCCACCACCATATACCCATCACACCCTTGTTTTATACATCACTACACATACACATTATGTCTACACCACCACCATATACCCATGAGTAGAAACCACGACCCATCACACCCTTGTTCATCACTACCCATACTAATATACATAACCACCATATACCCATCCCATGAGTAGAAACCACGACCCATCACACCCTTGTTTATACATCACTACACCATGCCTAGTGAACACATTCATATACCACACCACCATATACCCATTACACCCTTGTTTTATACATCACTACACATACACATTATGTCTACGACACCACCATATACCCATGAGTAGAAACCACGACCCATCACACCCTTGTTCATCACTACGCACACATTATATCTACACCACCACCATATACCCATGAGTAGAAACCACGACCCATCACACCCTTGTTCATCACCACGCACACATTATATCTACACCACCACCATATACCCATGAGTAGAACGACCCATCACACCCTTGTTTCATCACTACGCACACATTATATCTACACCACCACCATATACCCATGAGTAGAAACCACGACCCATCACACCCTTGTTCATCACTACGCACACATTCATATCTACACCACCACCATATACCCATGAGTAGAAACCACGACCCATCACACCCTTGTTCATCACTACGCACACATTCATATACTCCTTTCTAAAATATATACCCCTCCCTCAGCCGTGCCCTCTCTTTAAGTACTACCACTCATCTCACAACCTCGCTTTCCAGAACATTTTACCTTAATTACTTCCCCACCAGGCAGCGCCAAAAATTTCGTTCCCACGAAAAAATAGTTCCCACACGCCGTTTCACCCCACAAAAAAAAAAAAAAAAAATTTCACCGAGTCGACATTTTCCCCGTATTTCCTTCATAAACCCAAATTACCCTACCAGTTTACCCTCCAATCATGTGGCAAGTGCACGCCATATACTACTAACGCACCCCTCATCACAACCCTCAAACACTCCTTCCATCACACCCCTCAACGCAACCCTCACCACAGCTCTCAGATAATGTACCTTCTCCCTCCCCCTCTCCATCCTGAGCCAGTTCTCCTACCTCATGCTTGTTCAGGTTTTCTTTAACGTCCTGTTCCCGTGTTTGTCTGTCTACCCATGCCCGTCTTCTATAAACGATGCCCTCCACAATTGTCCTTTCTAAATCCCGTGACGTTGGTGCCAATGTATTTTAACGTTCATTTATGAGCCAGGTTTCTTTCCATGTTCAGATCTTGTAGACTTTATGTATTTGGTGTAATCTTGATCCGTCGTGTTCTAAGATTTCTTTTCTGAAACGGTTTAAGTTCTATAGCCTGAATTGCCCTCGTCCATAAATTTAAAGGTATTGAATTATACCATCTACAAAAAAAAAAAAAAAGAAAGAAAGGAAGAGAGATAGAAAGAAAGAAAGAAAGAAAGGAAGAAAGAAAGAAAGAAAGAAGAAAGAAATTATGTGGTTAATGATAACAGTTAGGGTCACCCATGTCGGACAGGTCAAGGGAGAGGGACCAGACGAAGTGACGCACAAACCTGCTGCCTTGTAGGTAGACTGGGGACAGTCAAAGGCTAGGGAAATCACCCCAAAATATGCTTGTCGAAATCGGATGTACTGAGCCACAGGCTTGACAAAGAAGTGCAACGTAACTTTATCATTTCATGATGCCACAGATTGAAAATTAATCGTTATGGTGCTAATCCCGTGAAGTCCATCAGGCGGTGATAGTGCCGGGCCCCCTGCCTCGAGGGGGTCCACCCATGACTACTGGTGGTCACCTTCCCCTGTGCTGTGGAGTCAAGGCACAGAGGAGTAGGTTAAGAGCTATTGACCAAATACCAAGGACACTCAACATACTACAGTGGAATGCCGAAGGAGTTTATAACAAGAAAGAATCCCTGACACAGCGTCTTCATAAAGATAGAATAGATGTGGCATGCATTCAAGAGACACACCTCAATGCCAAGCACAAACTTTCAGTCAGGGGATATCAGGCCACACGTTTCGACCGCGAAGGACATAAAGGAGGAGTTCTAATACTTACACGAAATACAATACCTTGCAGCGAAGTATCTGTGATCTCTGACAACCAAACAGAAATTATAGGTGTTGATATAATGATAAGGACGTGAAAATAAGAATTTACAATCTTTATAGCCCACCAGATAAGGATCTTACACTCTCAAACATGAAAATAACTGACACAAATTGCATTATTGTCGGAGACTTTAATAGCCGTTCAGAAAGATGGGGATACCCAGATACTGACAAAAGAGGAGATGAAGTGGAGGACTGGGAAATAGACTCAAATCTCCATCTACTCAACAAAGCGGATGACACACCGAGCTTCTACTCCAGAAGATGGATTACCACTTCTACTCCAGACTTAGCTTTCTGCACAGGAGGACATCCTCCACAAAATCGATCGCCATGTGCTGGACCAATTAGCAGGTAGTGACCACAGACCAATCAAGCTTGTAATGAATATGGAGTATGTTCCACAGGAGCAAAAGCCCTTGCCCCGCTGGAATTACAAACGAGCAGACTGGGACAGATTTGCCACACTAACAGACAAATATTGTGAAAACATAAATACACGATATGGCAACATGAAGCAAATGGTGGAAAGTCTAAACAGAGCAATAATACAGGCAGCCACTGAGTCCATTTCAAGAGGAGCGAGGAAAAATTACAAACCATACTGGACTGAAGAACTACAAAGTTTGGAGGACAAAGTTGAAGATGCCAGGAAGACAGCAGAGAGAGAACAAACAATTGAAGCGAACATCTCTCTCAAAGCCATCTCAGCAAAATATAAAAGAACACTAAATCAAACAACAAGAGATTGTTGGAGGGAAAAAACAGAAAAGCTGAATTTTGACAGGGATGGAAACAAACTATGGAAACTAGTGAAAGCCATGAACAATGAAGGACCTAGAAACAAACAAATAACAATTAACAAGGAAATGCCTTGCTTACAGGAAAAAAGGCTGCAAATGCACTAATGGAACACTATGCCAGTGCAAACCACATTGATATTACAACCGAACAGAAGAAAGCAATCAAAGATAAACAGATACATCATAGTAATACAGAGTACAGCAGCAGAATATATGATGGCAAATCTAACAATGGAAGAAATGGAACAGGCAATGAATACCCTAAAAAAGAAGAAATCACCAGGAAAGGATGGAATCACAAATGAAATGCTAATAGGACTAGGCACCAAGGCAAAGAAGAAACTACTAGCAGTCCTAAATACAGCTGGAAGAGAGGAATAGTCCCACAGGCATGGAAGGAAGCTATACTAATACCAGTCCCAAAGAAAGGAAAAGACCTGGAAGAACCAAATGGCTATCGACCTATCAGTCTACTTAGCTGTGTAGGAAGATTAATGGAACGCATTATCAATGGCAGGCTAACATGGCATCTGGAAGAAAACAAACTCTTAACACCACACCAAGCAGGATTCAGAAAGTACAGATCCACTGAAGATCAAATAACCTATATAGCTCAGGAAATAGAAGGATGCCTTCCAAGAGAAAACGCACACACTAGCGGTCTGGATAGATTTAGAAAAAGCATTTGATAAAGTATGGAAGGAAGGACTGAAAGTAAAACTGCAAAAAATGCATGTTTGTGGGAAAATGTACAAATGGATCAGCCACTACCTTGAGAACAGAACTGCCAGGACAAAAGTACAAGGACAAACCAGCAAAATGATGCTGTTGGAGCAAGGTGTCCCCCAAGGAGGAGTTCTTTCACCAACATTATTCCTAGCATATATAAACTGACATCACGGAAAATTTTCCAGCCAGAGTACACACATCATCCTTTGCAGATGACCTAGCCATATGGACATCTGAAGAATATATTAGTACAGCTAACAGCAGAATACAGCAAGCCCTATTAGCACTAGAGGACTGGTCAAAATCATGGCTAGTTGAAGATAAGTGAGGAGAAAACAACATGCACAGTGTTCTCCCTCTCAAATAAAACTCAGCAACCTAAGCTGGTATTGAATGGAAAAATATTGCGCCATGAAGAAAATCCAAACTATCTCGGAGTCACCTTTGATCGTCGCCTGACATGGAAAACACAGGTTGAGAAAAATCGAACAAGAGCAAGGCAAAGAATGGCAATCATGAAAAAGCTTGCTGGTACAACGTGGGGAGCAGATGAGAAAGTTCTCAAGAAGCTATATACTGGACGGGTGAGGCCAGTACTGGAATATGGCATTGCAGCTTGGGCAACAGCAGCTAAGTCAAACTTTAACAAAATAAGTAGAGTCCAAAACCAAGGAATGCGAATCATAACTGGAAGCCTGAAGACAACGCCTATTAATGAACTAGAAAAGATCACTTGTTTACAACCAATGCAGGACAGAAGAGATAGCAGAGCCCAGCAACAAGCAGAAAAATTTAGAAGATTGACAGACCACCCTATGTATAACAGGTTTAATGGTTTTGGAAAAGGAAGACTGAAGCGTAGCAACTTTGTAGAAACTGCAAAACGAAAGATTAGGGCAGATCCCATACTTAACATATCAACAGTCAAGCCCATTTACTATGCACACAACTTCCCAGCTTGGAGACAGCAGCAACTGCCTGAGATGATAGAAAACATTCCTGGTATTGAGAAAAAGAACACTCAGCATGAAACCGAAAGAAGAGAAATAACCCTAAACTACATAAAAGAACATTACCCAAGCAGCAATTGGACCCATGCATATACAGATGGATCAGCCAAAAATTCAATAGAGAATGGAGGAGGAGGAATTCTCCTAAATTTAAAAAATGGAGTGAAAAAAACACATTCAGTGGCAACTGGAAAGTTTTCAAGTAACTTCAAAGCAGATGTAGAGGCTCTGAAAACTGCAACAGAAATGCTCTTGATGGAGGAAAATAAAGAGAAGCAAATAGCTATCTTCACAGATGCAAAGTCAGCTGTCTCAATACTGAAGAGCAATAACAGCACAGAAATAGCTGACCTAAGAGCAGCACTCCATGGTCTAAGCCAGAAATCCAAAAAAGTTGTAATACAGTGGATCCCATCACATTGCAGTATACCTGGAAATGAAGAGGCTGACAGACTGGCAAAAGAGGGCGGACGACTACCACAGCCTGACATAGACATAACTTACAATGAGGCAAAGAGGTTGATAAAAAGCACCTATAAAACCAAATGGGAATCAGAGCATCCAGGCCACCAGAAGGATGATGCATATTACAAACTCGACCGAAGAGAACAAGTAGCAATCTTCAGACTCCGCACAGGACATAACAGGCTGAAATACCACTTGTTCAATAAACTAAAAATAGGAGATACCGATGAATGTAATTGTCGAACTGGAAAAATGACAGCAAAACATTTGCTGCAGGATTGCCCAATATATGCAGAACAGAGAAAGATATTTTGGCCCACACCTGCTTCATTTGAGGACAAGCTCTATGGAGATATCAACAAGCTCAAGTTGACCGCAGCTTACTTTAACTACATACAGGTTGACATTTAAAGGTGTATGAAGAAGTATTCAGACTGCCACACTTCATACCACAGGTATGTCGGTTACAAAAGCCTCCCAGAGGCATGAAATGGAATATTGCTCGGATAGCAAATCCATTACGTGGAAAGTCCGAATCAAAAGCTCACTGTGTGAGCTTCATAAAAGGTGGAAAAAGTGTCCTAGTGGCACGAAATGGAATATTGCTTGGATAGTAAATCCATTACGTGGAAAGTCCGAATCAAAAGCTCACTGTGTGGGCTTCAAATAAGGTGGAAAAAGTGTCCTAGTGGAACGAAATGGAATATTGCTCGGATAGCAAATCCATTGCGCGGAAAGTCCGAGTCGAAAGCTCACTGTGTGGATGTCATCTGCACACTGCATTCTTCTGGTTTCCGGAAGAACAGCCTATGGTGAACGGAAGGCCCAATATACGGAAGTGAGGCTAAGCAGCCATGTGCAGGACGTGACGATTCCTTGGGTGAGCCCAGTACCAGAGCGCTGTGTGTTGGCTCTGCAATTATGGAAGCCTCCTTGGATGGCGGGGAATGCCCATGGTCTGCCCCTGCCTTCCCTTGAGGGCTGACCAGGATGTCTTTGGCTGTTCTGTATGGGCCAGTTAGGATGGGAGATAACACCACACCAGTGAGAGTCAAACGTCCTAAGAAACCCCCGGGGAGGTTAACCCGGTCAACAAATGCCCGCAGAAGTCGGATGTGTCGGCCTAACGGCGCAAGAACGCAGCTCTGCTGTAAACAGGCACAACGCAATCACATCCGAAAAAAAACTCCGGATGAACGAAGAAGAAGAAGAAGAAGAAATTATGTGGTTAATGATAACATCTACAACGGGAAAAAGTAAGAATTTAAAAAAAAATAAAGAAGGAAAGAATTTATGTAATTTATTATAACATCCAGAAAAGAAAGAAAGACAGACAGACATAAAGAAAGAGAAAATATATGTGATACACAACATCTACAACGGAAAACGTAATAATTAAACAAGAAAGAAGGAAAGAATGTATGTTTTTAATTATAACACCTACAACATACAAGAAAGAAAGAAAGAAAGAAAGAAAGAAAGAAAGAAAGAAAGAAAGAAAGAAAGAAAGAAATTACGTGGTTAATGATAAATTCTACAACTGAAACAAGTAAGAATTGTCAAATAAAGAAGGAAAAAATATATGTAATTTATTATAACACCCACAAAAGAAAGAAAGACAGACAGACCTAAAGAGAGAGACAATATATGTGATAAATAACATCTACAACGGAAAACGTAAGAATTAAAAATAAAGAAGGAAAGAATATATGTAATAAATTATAACACCTACAAAATAAAAGAAAGAAGAAAGAAAGAAAGAAAGAAAGAAAGAAAGAAAGAAAGAAAGAAAGAAAGAAACTAGACCTGCAAAATCTAGTATCTAACGGCCTAAACACACAAACAATCGGAGTTTGGGAAAGAACAACATTAGGGGTACAAAGGATCTCCACTACTCAAATGTCCAGCTGTCTGTAAGCAAGCTGGCCCTAACCAAAAGTCTATTCAGAGACCACCTCTTTCCACTACGACAATTTGGAAGACCGGCGGATCAGTCAGACTCGAGCCACTCGGCGGCGGCTCTCAAAGTTCAGCCTCTCGCCTGCTGTCTCGTATCTTTCCATACCGTGACGCAGCGCCGATACGCCGTCTCTCTCGCGGGGCTCGCTCGACGAACAAAAACTGCCTCGAGTGCGAAGATGATTTCAAATTGTAGTCGCGGAGGCAACGTTGGTGTCTATGTGGCCCGGTACTAGCTCATAACAGTCGAGAACTTATTTCCATTCTGGATTTTGTGGGAAAAGTGTTCGCTGTATCACTGGAGTTTTCTTTTATTCCTTATTGTGGACATACTTGCTGTTGGTGTTTTACTTGTTTAACGAATGTGGCTAGTAAAGCGACCGTCGATCAGGACAACTTGCGGAACTCTAACTTAAGGGAACAAACATAATTCATAAACATTTACAGATGCTTCTAAACTAAAGTGAGCACTATAGAAGGTCAACACGCTAGGATGCATGTGTTTAATTTAGTTTGTTAATGAGCTGGTAATGTTGTTAATTGTTGTTTTAATGGTTTCTGTGTTCCGTACTTTTAAGTTAAGTTATGTTAAGTCACGAATTGACATTACGGCACCTCGGTACAATTTCTATATGCACGTCCGTCCCCGCCCTTCCCACAGCCAGCGGAGAGTCCCAATACCTGACTATGTGTTCTTCTGGCCTTTCCTCTGAGCGCTAAGTGTCGGACTAATTCTCTGGTCACTCCCTACTATACCTGTAAGCGTCATGGTGTGTCACGTCGAGCGGCACAAACGAACATGCACCTCTACAAACATCGTTCCTCTGCGTTCTAGATAAGCGTAAAGATAAAAGTAGTCTCTTGGCTGTTACTACCGTTGGAGTCTTACGCGTTAGACCTTCACATAGTCTTGGCCCCGGCATATGAGCTGAGGTACCACATCCCTTCTTCATCGCCTTTCCTTTACAGACAATTTCCAAAGAATTTGGAAACTTGACTTGTACCCACTTTTATGAGGCTAGATCCGCTCCCGGAGCTTTACTAGTGAAAAAACAAACATAACCTCACCGATACTGAGGATTAAACCCGGACCAATATCTCGGGAGGCAAGCGCGCTAACCACTGCATTACGCGGCCAATCTTATAAGCATAGACTTTGGTAAATGCTTGACAACAACTAATTCAATTTTCATCTTCCCAAATATAAAGGAATATAATACGTAAACATTAGAATATAATTAGAAAGTACAACTAAAAACGCAATAGTTGATTATGATGTATGTAAGACGAATTGTGTATGTATCACGAATTATGCATGCACAGGCGAATTGTGCATGTACAGCGAATTCAGATGTATTGACTTATAATGACGTAAGTTGACGGTTAGTTCCATTTCTGAGAAATGTCTATCCACGTCATCTCTCTCTCTCTCTCTCTCTCTCTCATCTCTCTCTCCTCTCTCTCTCTCTCTCTCTCTCTCTCTCTCGCTCTCTCTCTCTCCCACTCACACACACACACACTCTCTGTTTCTCTCTCTCTCTCTCTCTATCTTTCTATTGTCCTCTCTCTCTATCTTTCTATTGTCCTCTCTCCCTCCATTCTTCCCTACCTCCCTCACCACACACACAACATATATATATATATATATATATAGATATATATAGTATATATATATATAGAGAGAGAGAGAGAGAGGAGAGAGAGAGAGAGTAAACAACACTGTTCCACGCCTTGGGTACATGTTGCTAACACGTTATATGTGTATAGACCTCACCGGACACTCACTGTGATTTGTCAACATCGCGCTGACCGCCGTTACTTCCCATATTTCCTGATATTCATGTTAGACCGTCCACCTGGAAACCCCCGTGGATTAAATGTCCGCCTCGATGGAGTTTCGAACACGTAACCACCAAGCCGACAGCAATCGTGCTAGCCCCTGCGCCACTTCCCACAACACATCGTTCAACCCTCACCACCAGTCAACAAATGTTGAAGCCTGGCCGGTAGTCAAACGGCAATGAATGAATCACCAACAAACGGGACGCAGATTGTGAGCTTTATTAGAACACGATTACAAGACACAAGAGTTAACAGGTACTCAACAGTACGTCAATGTGGGGTTAAATGTGATTAATGATTAGTGAGTATCGTCATTGTGGCACTTCGGATAAGTCCATAAGTGCTCCCACTCCCTCCTTCACAACAGCATACATTGGACTGACCGCACCAGTCTGTGTTGGTTAATCAAATGTCCATTTTTCTTTTCTCATGTCCTTCACGGGACATCGCTGTCAACATCAGCATTTTTCAGATGATTGTTGATTTCTTGGCAAGATTACGCTCAGTAGTTTGCCATTGCTTTCTGAGCCACCGGCTTACATACCCCGCAAGTTACCAACTGGCGAGAACCGCTACTGATTCTCGCGCAGGTTACGTTCCTCGCGTGGATATACGGGATTACGGATAAAGACGTTAAATTAAATGCAAGGGACATTACTCATTGTAATCTAATTTTCCTCTAACAGTCCTATTAATCATAATATGGAAATACACCACTTAGAGTTGGTAATGATCAATAAAGAATAGACATTTTAACACTAAAGGTAAACCCAAAGCTGCTCCGTCTACACAGGAAGTGACGCAAGGATTTAGATCGATAAAAAGTAAGTTTGGACCAAAAACAATGACGGACGGAAATTTGGAAGTAAGGATGTGTCACAGTTATGGTTTAAAAGTTGTTAATATGGTAGCAGACATGTTGCATTATAATACAATGATAACATTTGGGCGATATATAGACCCATGGCAGATACGGGAAGTCGCTTAATTCGATTAATTATCCTATGGCAGTTAACCAGTTAAACTAACTCGTTTAACCCGTCTTCTGTGCTCCAGTTACCTTCGCGTTTGAGAATATACTGAAGGTCATGGGAGCGTAGTCGCTAGCACGCTTTCCTGTCGGCCAATGGACCGTGTTCGAATTCCTATCCACACGGAATTTTTTTTTTATTGTCCTGAATTCACAAGTCGATCAGGCCTAAAATTGGTACCACGAAATGATATGGAAAGTGAAAGCGGCTGGCGTGTCATCTGTCGAGTGTTGATTGGTTTATACAGAGCTGATACCAGTATGCTTGACAGCGTGTGTGGCTAATGAGTAGAGAATGCCTTTCAACAATCCTGCATACCGGGTTCAAAATCCTGCTGCAGGCAATTTGGAAAGCAGGCCGCTTTGTGTTCTTTTTAACAGTGGTATGAGCGTCGGTCGTTCAGAAATCAGTGGCAAACTGCTGAAAGTAAAATTACCTAGAAATCACAATCAGTAAAATAATGCCTGTGGGAAATTGCAAAGTTATGTAAATGACATGGAACTGACATAACCATATGTTAAATACGCCTCAAGGCGGATAAAAGGTTCCTTTACTTTATTTGCATTGATGACATGCCAGGGACATTTCAAGTATACCCACGAACATACACACACAGACACAATGTATACTTTACTTTACCTACATTGAAAATACACCAGGATATTTCAAGTATATGCTGCACCACACCACCACGCTCTCCTCTCTCTCTCTCTCTCTCTCTCTCTCTCTCTCTCTCTCTCCTCTCTCTCTCTCACCCACACACCAACACACACATCACACACACACACAACAATATATATATATCCTATATATATAACTTATCATATTTATATATATCTAATAATATATCTATATATATATAAGTGAACTTCATACTACTATAAGTGACATGCAATGGGTTAATAATTACTCAACACTGTTCCCTGGTATAGATGGAGCTTTACCCCCTAAAGTTAAATGCTTCTCTAATCTCAGAAATTAATTACTAGCTGACAGTTCAAGTTATACAATCCTGGCTTAATCACTTGGAAAATCAATTCCATATTTAGTGTAGCCTTATCAGCTTACCTTCGATTATCCACTCACATTTTAATCGGTTAAAACTTCGATTGAATATTTCGCAGTCACTTTAAAATGTCCACTTCATAATTTTTATGGAATCATCAATTTAACTTTTCCATATTTCTTTCATCGAATCAAGCAATTTTTATTTTTTTTCCCTCCTCGCTTTGATCTTCAAAGCGGTAGTTACACACTATTTCTAGGAGCACCAAACTGAATTTTGCGTGTAGATTAGCTTTCCCGTACCAGTGTCATTGCTATCAGGCGAAACCACTCCCACTTTCAGAGGTACTTGTAATTTATGTCCCCAAGTCAAGGACGAGAAGTCAACATTTTAGTCCAGCTGTCCGGTCTAACCTTGGCATCAGCGTACCGGATCGAGCGTTCTTATCCATTCGGCCGTGATGACCACCAGAATCATCAATTTAACTTCTTTATATTTTTAGGAATAAAGTCATCAGTGTAATTCTTCATATCCGTTTGTTATCATCACCATCAGGGGCCTTGCCGACTGGCGTGGAAAGCATGCTTTGCCACATTTTTCCTTTCTCCGACCACATGTATCAATTCGTGTGTTAAAACTTCCTTTCGTGCCATGACACAAAGACGGTCAAGAATGTTCTCGTGTTGTCTTCCTCTATCTCTCTTTCGCTGGCTGTTGAACGAGGGGACGGAGCACGTATGGGAATGTCCTGAGTGCAGTGATGTCGGTTTCTTAACTAACTCAACTCTCTTTTTCCCACAAATCTTCCAGCTGTCACAATTTTTTTCTTCTTCTCATAATGTCCCCAAAAATGTTAAGACTTTATGATTCTTGTGATAAGTAGTCTTTGCGACTTAGGTACCCTTAAAATGTCAAGATTACTCATTTTATAAAACAATCAATTTAACTTCTTCATATATGTTTAATAGAACCATCAATATAACTTCTATCGCCACGTAAACTGAAAGGAAGGAAAAAGTAACGTAGTATAAAAGTTTGAAAGGGATTTATGCTGTGGATTTGCCCTGTAGAATGTGGATTACGCCAGAGCATTTGTAGTAGTTGAACACATCAGATACGGTGCCTAGTGAGGATATTCAACTTGTGAAGATTTATCTTCCTATTCTGGAATTTTAATTATTAAACCGGTGAGTATTATAACTTAATTATTGTTGTTTTATCGTTAAGATAAATAATTACTGTCACTGTCATTTACTGCATATTATATAGCACCTTGAGATGTGTGGCAGAGGGGTCATGAGCTTGAGGAATTAAGGCGGCCTGAGTAGTGCAGCCGCCGCGAACTGTGCAGGTTAGGGGTTGCTTTGTGCCCCCGACAGAAACAAATCCACAACTTATCGAGGATTCTAACCCGTGTCTCCCGAAGGAGAGTCCGGCATTCTAGCCACTCGGCCAGCCGCTCGTGTTCTCGCCCAATAGTTACTCTTCTAAATTAACGGTTACTTCTCTCATCTAATAGTTACTTTTCAAACTTAATAGTTACCTTTCATAGTTTGTAGTTACTTGTCTAGTCTGACGATTAAAGTTAAGTTAGCTCGATGTGGTTTACATGCTGTAGTAGTCAACCCCAGTATTTATTGGCTGTTTTGTTATTTACTAGACAGTGTTTGGTTCAATAGTTTGCCTTTGCTTTCTGAACGACCGACGCCTCATCCCATCGAAATCAACGCAAAGCGGTCTGCTTCCAGATCGCACGCGCCTAACAATCTAAAGATTACTGGCATCTAATGTATCAGGTCCTATGTAGAGTGTCTTTCGCATCACAGCCCCATGGAAAAACAAACAGTTCTCCGCCAGTGCCTCCGCCTCATGCAGGATGTCTTTTATGTCCGGTATCTATCACCGCGCTGGCCGACTCCTCCTTCTCTGCCTTCCATTGATATTCTTTCTAAGCCGCTATGAAGCTTAATGCGGTTAAAGTATTGCAGTTTTCGAGGAACAATGCTGTTTAAGATCCTTTCTTCGACTTTCAGAACATTGGGAATGTCAATATTTTCCTTCTTCACAAATCCTAGTAGATACTCAGTTCCCTTAGCTGCTTTTCCCACATAGTGGTGTGTTTCCCATCCTCTATTACGCTGAGTGGCAGGTAGAGTTGTCGGTTCAATAAGGTGTGACTCCATGGTGACATTCTGCGGCTGTTGGCGCCAGACTTGCGCTCGAATAGATCCTCGTTAGGGAGGAGTGTCCGTGGCGAAGTAGTTACTCCTCGCACTCCGAAGGTTGTGGGTTCGATTCCGGGCTACGTCGTTCAGTTCGGAGCTACGGAGTTCGTGCTTTGTGTGACGCTTTCGGCAGGACACATTGCGCAATGAGACTGAGCCATATGGGTAAAACCCGGTGCAATTAAGTCGATCATCTTGCCTGTAAGAAACACTTTTCTTTAGATTCTGATTAAAGAGACTAAACTGCATTTTGAAATGTATACACAAAGCAAAATTATTTGTATACCATACGTATAAAGCAATAGCTTTATTTATATAAGACAATTTATACCAATCTTTACCCCGGGAAGGTTAACCCGGTCAACAAATGCTCGCAGAAGTCGGATGTGTCGGCCTAACGGCGCAAGAACGCAGCTCTGCTGTAAACAGGTACAACGCAGTCACATCCGAAAAAAAATTCCGGATGAACGCAGAAGAAGAAGAAGATACCAATCTTTATCAACGTCACGTGTCTTGCCGACTGATTCTGGCGATCATGTTTCTCCACATTTCCGTGCCATGAAAAGCCACCAAGAATAATCTATCGTTGTATTTCTCGATCTCTCTTTCTGTAAATCTGTTCGTTTCTTATAACATATTCCAGTTGTTTCATTTGTCATAAAGTGGCAGAAAATAAAAAAAAACGACGAACGCCTCTTTCTGATTGTTTGGAATTAGCTGTCTTTGTGTTGTAACCTCATTCAAGACATTTTATCTGTCCAGGGCACTTTCAACCTTCTTCTGCAAAACATCATTAAAGCATCAAAATATTTGTTGTTTTAAATATATAAACACACATGTTTATGTTTATGCGTGTTTCCGATCATGTGCCGGCATGCAATCATTCCTACCTATATATGGCTATTTTATTTAAATTATTGTCAGGTACATATGTGCAGTATTATAAGTTATATAAGTCGTCTAGCTTTATGCAGACTGGGTGTCCGAGTGGTCAGGGCAGTCGTCAACTGGTCAAGCCGTCTTGGTTTGATCCACAATCTAGGTAGACTTCGCTCCTGACAACTTGGCTATGGGATGTCCAGCCCCACTGCATGGTTGTCGAAGATTGTTATGGGAAGTAAGGCAGCCTTAACCAACCCTCCAGTCCGATTGTCCATTATCTTCTTACACACTGTCTTTCTGTCTGTCCGTCCGTCTATGTGCAAGTCTATCTGCACGTCTACTTCTCTATCCGCTATCTATCTTGATATCTGCCGTCTGTCTGCCACTATATATCTATGTTTACCCCTCCCTATATGTCTATCTATGCTTGTCTCTCGCAATCTACGCCTATCTGTCTTTCTGTCTGTCGTTTCCATCTTTATATGTCTCAATATATGTCTGTTTGTGTAAAGAACATTGAATCACGTTTACACAAATGTGGCTACGCCTGGGGAGAAATAGATTTTTATTTCTGAATTAGCTGTGTTTGGAAACATGCCATTACTTTCCTGTTTAATTTAAATTTAGACTCCTGGGCGCCATTATTTTCTCTAATTGTAATAAGAAGCCATCATCAAGACAAAATACTTCCAGACAAAGTAACTGCCCCTGCCAAAGTTCTAATTACGAATAAAGAAAATATCAATATATTTTAACAATTATTTTAAAGCCAGTATTACATCCAGCTGAATCCTACCACCACCAACATGTAGTAGATGATTTCCAGAAGGTGGCTCTCATCATCATCATCACCAGCAGAAAAGAGTCTCGACCCTCCGCCTGTTCCCTTGCTTCATGTATGTTAATGTATTTACTGTAAAGTTAATGTATTTACTGTAAAGTTAATGTATTTACTGTAATGTTAATGTATTTACTGTAATGTTAATGTATTTACTGTATCGTTAATGTATTTACTGTAATGTTAATGTATTTACTGTAATGTTAATATATTTACTGTAATGTTAATGTATTTCCTGTAATGTTAATGTATTTACTGTAATGTTAATGTATTTGCTGTAATGTTAATATATTTACTGTAATGTTAATGTATTTACTGTAATGTTCTATTCACGAATAAAAAACATAAGTATAGTTTGACGCTTTTAGAAGTAGAAGAAACAAGTAGAGAATGGAGGACTCTAAAAACATTCACATTAAAAAGCTATAGTTACAATCAGGGGTTCGAACCTGTCACCTCTAAATGACGACAGCGACTCGCTGCAGGAACAATTGTACTCCGATGACGAATTCGATTTCACCATTACCCCTACCCCCGTTCAATTTCAAGAAGTTAAAGTTGGGGTTCATCACCGGCTCAGAATGATAGTCCTGGGTTTACTTTCGAAGGCTTGTTAATCCCAAGGTGATTGTTGTCCATGTGGGGTAATGCAGTGGCGTCACTGGGGTTGGTGTCACCCAGTGCGGTAAACTCTTGGTGTCACCCCTCTAGACTTTCACCATGGTCTTCTTCCGAGTGTTCCTGTACCATATATAATCGCATATAGTAATGTTTGTAAAATAAGTCAAAAAGTTAATAAGGACATAAGAAAGAAAACAAATTGAACAATATAACTTCAATACTTCAGGTAAAACATAAATAAAGAACTTCGACAAACTCGGACAAAGTTAAATTTTTGTTATTTTGCTATGTCTGCTTTGTCAAATTTGCAATTTTTTTTATTTTGGTGTCACCCCTTGATGGTGTCACCCGGTGCGGCCCGCCCCCCCCGCAACCCCCCTAGTGACGCCCCTGGGGTAATGGGTTGGTTATTCATGACGAACTACACACCTGATATTAATATTCAGTGGATACCTTCGTAAGGATTGACTCCCTGCCGTGTGTCTCAAGAGCCACGTCTATCCTTATTGTTTGTTTTATGTATCATAAACTGAAACACTTTGGCCATATTAAACGAGGGACAGGAATGGGAGGCATGGCTGCATGCATATTACAATTACATTGGCAATTGTACAATGCTGTAAACATAGGCCACACATATGTGTGTTATATTACTGTCCTTGTATACTGACTGACCTTATAAACTACCTGGCTGGGAGCAGGCGTGCTCTCGAGATACGAACCCGGCACATCCGAAGCTACATGGGCGCGTGAAACCGCTAGAACACCTCAGACTTCACTATTAAATATTAAACTCGACAAAACCAGCCTGCTCAGACAAAGGATTTACTAAAGGGAAAGAAGACAGAGGAAACACCAGGTCTGCGCTAAGCCCTGCTTAATGAACGGGATTAACTTGAAATAGTTTCGTGTTTGTAACGCGGACCTTTGGCTCGTGCCACTCAATACCGAGGCTGTAATATCACGAGCACGAGGGCTTACAGCGCCGGTAAACTGTTCTCATTGTGAAGATGAAAACCAGTAGCTTGCGTTCCAAGCTATTCCTGGCCTTTCTGGGGTACTGCAGAGACGGCGGCCTGGGCGTGCATGCAAATAACCTGTTATGAATTTGAATAAAATATATATTACCGTGCCAATAAACGAGGGCTGTCTTGGATCTCACATAATGACCAGTCCTGGATTCGTCCTGTTCTTGTCCCGATTATGTCATGTAGCCACGCTATCCAGGTGTTTATATCGTCTTCTCCCCCTTGCTTTGTCTCCATCAATTCTCTAAGGTGTATCTAACATTTCTTCTTCTTCTTCTTCTTCTTCTTCTTCTTCTTCTTCTTCTTCTTCTTCTTCTTCTTCTTCTTCTTCTTCTCTCTTCCCCCCTCTCTCTGTCTCTCTCCCCACCCACAAAAAAAACACTCCTCGACATCTCGTTATCTGACTTCTCATCCTTCTCTCATCAGTTTTGGGTCTCTCCGTGGCCAAGTGGTTACTTCGCCTGCCTTGCGTTCCGAAGCTTGTGGGTTCGATTCCGACCTGCGTCGGTCGGTTCACGCGTGTAATTTTCTCAGGGACTCTGGGTGTCGTCGCTGTAACTACGGAGTTCGTGTTTTGTGTGACACTATCGGCAGCCCCCCCCCCCCTTTCCCCCGTGGGGAAAACCATCGAGCCATATGGGATCACACTAGGTGCAACGAAGTCGATACCCTGACCTTTAAACGGTTTTGTTTGTTGTAATCAGATTAGGGGTTGCATTTGTTTTGGAGGTACTGCCTCGTGTGTTTTACTCGCTGTCCGTTGTAGTATGAATAAAGAATGCATGGAGTTTTAAACCGCAAGATAGATAAACTGGCGTGAGTAATTAGAAGGGCCGGACGTAATTAGACAGGCATGTGAGCCCAATTTGCGACCCTTTGAAAATTAAGTTCGTTCGTTGGTTCTCGCCGATACATGCAAGTCCAATCTTAGGTTAGGAGCTAGGCAAGACATGGCCTTGCTCTCGGCGCACGCACTCTTGTAAACCGAACAAAAACCACAACGGACTTCCATGCACTCGTGGCTTCTGCTGCATGGAGCGAGTGTCATGTGACACGGCATTAACGCTACGTAATTATGCGGATCATATTCACAAAGAGAGCCTGGGAATCCTGGGACGGCCGTTGTTACTCCAGTGATAAGAAGGACGAGATTAGAGCACGAGATCCATCTGTCTGTCTGTCTGTCTGTCTGTCTGTCTGTCTGTCTGTATGGGTTTGGGATGTGTGAGTGGATGATGGATGTGTGGGTAGGCGCGGGATGTGTGGGTTGATGGGGGATGTTTGTGTGGGTGGGTGAGTGTGTGGGTTGGGGGATGGGTGGGGGAAGTGTGTGTGTGGGGGGATGTATGTGGGAGGGGGATGGGTCGGCTGGTATGGTATGTATGTTTCCCTGGGTGTGTGTGTGGGTGGGTAGATGTCTCGAGCCATGTTATTGCTTTACTTACTGCCATGACTTCCATGGTCAGGCTACTTGTGGTTTCAGTGAAAGCACCAGAGTCCTCCTTCACAATTCTCCCTCCGGCCCGAGCTGTAAAGGCCCATGAGCTTCTCACATGTCGGAAGACCGACCCATCTGTGTAGATGACCGCGTCACCGTCTAGCGAATTCTCGATAATCAACGCTTGTACTTCAGCCTCAACAGCAGCCGGATTTTCTTGTCTGCATTTTCTATCTAGTTGGATGCAAACTGAAAAGGATGTGCAGAAGTCTGTTGACACTCGCACCCACTCCTCGCCAGGTTCTAAGTCCTCAAGTGAACACACCTGTTGAAGACTGTCTTCGGCTTGACCCATCCACGACCGTCCTCTTTTAACCTGCTGCCCTTCACCTTCCTAATTTCACTATGCAGTGGATGTTGTGTGTTTGCGTTAATTCTGAGGTAGGCGCGTGCCCTGCAACCTTGTATTCTCTCTTCAATGGTTGGAAAACCAAGAAGGTAGCGCATCGCCCTGCATGCTGTATCTCTTGTACATCCAAGAATAATGCGCATAGCTTCATTCTGTATCCTTTCCATCCTTTCTATCTGCTTATGGCTGAGAGTCAGGATTGCCATTGCATACTCCAAAACAGACATGACCAGCCCCTCGTATAGAAGACATAGATGGCGTTGCTCACAGTTAGCTGCCGCCATCACCCGCATCGCTGCCAAACCCCGCTTGGCCTTTGTTATCACCTGGTCTATGTGCACATTATAAGCAAGGCTTCGATCAAACCGTATCCCCAGGTAATTCATTGCCTGCGTTCTTTCCACCGTCTCTGAACACAGCATTACAGTTGGTGTTGGAGTGTTGACAATATGATTATTCAACGAGAACCAAGTCACTGTTGCCTTTGTTGGGTTGACCATCGCCCCAGCTTCATCACACCAAGTACTTATGCGATTGAGTTCGGTTTGTAGTTCCACAGCAACCTCCTCTCTATCCTTCCCCTGACGATACACTAAAACATCATCGGCATATGACAATGTCCTGCCAGGTCCAGTGATCTGCTCACTGGTGATTCTCACTGTGTAGGCATTGAACAGTACCGGAGATAATGGTGATCCCTGTGGTAGGCCAGGATTTATTGTTGTTGGTTCCGAAGTCCAACTGCCACATCTTCTTCTTCTTCTTCGTTCATCCGGAGTTTTTTTTCCGGATGTGATTGCGTTGTGCCTGTTTACAGCAGAGCTGCGTTCTTGCGCCGTTAGGCCGACACATCCTACTTCTGCGGGCATTGGTTGACCGGGTTAACCTTCCCGGGGTTTCTTAGGACGTTAGACTCTAACTGTTGTGGTGTTATCTCCCATCCTAGCTGGCCCATATAGAACAGCCACCCGGGAAGGTTAACCCGGTCAACAAATGCCCGCAGAAGTCGGATGTGTCGGCCTAACGGCGCAAGAACGCAGCTCTGCTGTAAACAGGCACAACGCAATCACATCCGGAAAAAAAACTCCGGATGAACGAAGAAGAAGAAGAAGAACAGCCAAAGACATCCTGGTCAGCCCTCAAGGGAAGGCAGGGGCAGACCATGGGCATTCCCCGCCATCCAAGGAGGCTTCCATACTTGCAGAGCCAACACACAGCGCTCTGGTACTGGGCTCACCCAAGGAATCGTCACGTCCTGCACATGGCTGCTTAGCCTCACTTCCGTATATTGGGCCTTCCGTTCACCATAGGCTGTTCTTCCGGAAACCAGAAGAATGCAGTGTGCAGATGACATCCACACAGTGAGCTTTCGATTCGGACTTTCCGCACAATGGATTTGCTATCCGAGCAATATTCCATTTCGTGCCACTAGGACACTTTTTCCACCTTTTTTGAAAGCCCACACAGTGAGCTTTTGATTCGGACTTTCCACATAATGGATTTGCTATCCAAGCAATATTCCATTTCGTGCCACTAGGACACTTTTTCCACCTTTTTTGAAAGCCCACACAGTGAGCTTTTGATTCGGACTTTCCACGTAATGGATCTCCTATCCAGCAATATTCCATTTCATGCCTCTGGGAGGCTTTTGTAACCGACATACCTGTGGTATGAAGTGTGGCAGTCTGAATACTTCTTCATACACCTTTAAATGTCAACCTGTATGTAGTTAAAGTAAGCTACGGTCAACTTGAGCTTGTTGATATCTCCATAGAACTTGTCCTCAAATGAAGCAGGTGTGGGCCAAAATATCTTTCTCTGTTCTGCATATATTGGGCAATCCTGAAGCAAATGTTTTGCTGTCATTTTTCCAGTTCGACAATTACAACTGCCACATCTAAAAACTACTTTCCGTTGGAAGAGGGCTGCAGCGATCCAACTAAGGAGGAATGGACTTACGTTTAGTTCGAGAAGCTGAAACATTAAAAAATCCAGTGGTACTCTGTTGTATGCGTCCTCAAGATCAATCGCTGCAGCAACGGTTTCAGTGCCTGGGTGGAAACCTTCATAGACATCCTGGGCAAAGACTGCTGCATTGGTCCAGGTTTCTCTCTTTGGACGGTACCCACCCAGGGTGGGTGGGAAAACACCTTGCCTCTCTAGTTGGCTTGATATTTTCCTGGCAATTACCTTCTCCAGCAGCTTGCCTATTGTATTCTGCATGGTTATAATTCGATTTCCCTGGATTTTTTTGTGGTCTTTGTCAGGCTTCGGCAAGGGAATCAGATAGCTGTGTAACCATTCCTCCTTGATGCTAGCACTCCCTATACTGTTGTTGTACATGTCTGCTAGTTTCTCTAGCTCATTGTCGGTACACCTATTTATGTCGTCGTATCTTATGCCATCAGGACCCGGAGCACTGTTTTTTGATCGTCGAAGCACAGCCTTGATTTCTTTCACTGTCACTGTGTCTTCATCCGAAGATGTGCCTTTTGAGATGTGCCTCAAAACATGGTAATTTGCATTGTTTATGTTTACAATATTCATTTGACAATTTTTTTTTCTTCTTTGTGTGTATAATGCACTATTGATGAACGAAAGATAAGTGATTGGAAGGACCGAATGTAAGACGGCCTGCGTGCCCCAATGTTGTGACCCTTTTAAAATAAAGTTGAATTGAATTGGAAAAAAATTGAACCTATCTGTGTATCTAAACAGTCTGTTTGTTTGTTTGACTTTCCGTCCGTTCGTCAGTCAGCCTATCCGTCTGTTCGTCCGCCCTCTCCTCCGCCCCATCCATCCCCACCGTCCCTTCCGTTAACAATCAAGCGAACACACACTGCCATTCAGAATGACAGACCCTCCTTTCTAAGTGGCAGGATGCCTTTCATCTCCTTACCCTGATCAAAAGTCGGGAGTCGGCAGGTTGTGGTTTTCCCTATTCTTCACCTCTGGCCCTTGTTTCCCCCGCCAGTCACCCAGTTCCCCACTCCCCTCGCCCTCCGTTCTATCTGGATGAACAAGTTTTTGGTTGTAATCCGAACCTGATTCAAAGGGCGGTAATTTCAGAAAGCGAAGCAACCAGGAGTCATTGCCCCTCTTCTTGCATTAAAATAATAGTCTCATTAGGAGGGCTATGTAGGGGATTCACAGCTGCAGCAGATTTCATTATGTATGTATGTATGTATGTATGTATGTATGTATGTATGTATGTATGTATGTATGTATGTATGTGTGTGTGTGTGTGTGTGTGTATGGCTTCTGTCTGTCTGTCTGTGCGTGCGTGGGCGGCGGTCGGCCGGTCGGTCTGTCGGTCTGTCTGTCTGTCTGTCTGTCTGTCTAGGATATGTGCGTATGTTTGTGCTCATCGCTCTGCACTGCAAAGGACATTCAACATAAATATATATTTGAGAATGCAATTGCGTTGCAGAGAGCTGCTATACTTGCTCTCTCGACCAACACTTTCGAATTCTCGATATTTCTTGATCGGGCTATCCTTCCGAGGTTTGAAGTTCAATCGGCAATAGTGGACCAGCTGTATTGTTTAGTGTCATTCTGAGGTCTGCCCAGCCTCTAAATGGGTACGGGGAGATTCGGTGAGAATGGAGAGCCACTAAAATGGTATTCATCATCGCATCCGCATCTATCGTGTGCCGGTATGTCACAAAGAATATGGACGTGCTACATCTTTTATGTGGTATCTGAGGAGACTGCAAAGAAAATCATGGGCGGACAGAGAAAAGATAAAAGCGAATGCGAAAATCCTTCAAAACACCCAAAGAAAACCATCAATTGATTAAAGAAATTACACGTAGAGAGAAGATATAGTAGACGTAGGCACTAGATTTAGTAGACGTAGACAGTAGATCTAATAGATAGACAGTAGATTTAGAAGACGCAGGCAGTCAAATTTACTTGTGGGAGCGTTATGAGGAGAAATACATTTGAAAACTTGATGACAAGTGACAAAATTGATGGGGAAAGAGCAAGGGGAAGGCAAAGAGATAAATACCCGAATGACTTGGCCATCTGGCATAATCAGGACAAGAACACAGGCCTGATCCATGGCTGGTGATCACGAGAGATGCCGAACCATGATCGCCCACGTTTATCGGCAATGAGTCAATCACCAAACAACGAGAAGTAGACGGCAAGCTTTACAAGAACACGTCCACAAGTAACAAAATGGACGTCAGCAGAGAAAACAACAAAAACACACCGACACAAGTACATAAAAACCACTGCAGAAAAATATAAACATACAAGTTACTCATCTATATCCTTGTTGTGGATAGGACACGTCTTTCATAAAACCCGCGTGTATGAATCCAATGAAGCGACAGTCGGCATCACACTGATGAAAAACGCCTTTTCTACAGTATATGCCATATTGGCATGTAAATTGGTTGTCCTTACTTTTCTCCTCAAGCACAAATACGCACGCGCGGGCACGCACACAAATATCTATCTAGAGTAGTCCCAGTGATTCAGCTCTTCATTATCCTAGGCAAGAATTTTAAGAAGTGTGTTCTGGGTGATTAACTCCCTTAGTGACCTAGTTCAGGGCGACAAATGAAAGGAAATGAGATGCTCGGTGGCATGGGGACAAGCATTCTCCGATAAACTGCGTTTTTCACATAGTTATTTAGGCACACAACCAGGTCATTACGTGGAGGCTACCGGGTCGCAGGCTGATGCAATTCACGTTGATAGAATTGAAAAATAAAAATAAATTGCAATAAAAATCAATTCTTTGGCCTATTTTCGTTTCTGTCTGTGTCCTTTACTGTCTGTCCTGTCCGCCCTTTCTTTCTTTCTTTTTTTCTTTCTTTCTTTCTTTCTTTCTTTCTTTTGTTTAAGTCTGTCTGCCTCTCTGTCTGTCTGTTTTCTTTCTTTAATTTCTCGTGTTCTTCCATACATTCATGCATTCTTTTCCTGGGGTATCTGATTGGTACCACAACGCGCCGTTTGTATACTACATATTGGTCGAAAAATCCGAGAAAAAACAGGCCGAGGCAGTGAGAATGAGACTGGATGGAATGAGGCGGTGGCCAGAAGGAATATCGCTAGCAGAGTTGATCCAGAACACAAAGGACCGAGATCTGTGGAGAGACATGAATGTCTATTTAGTTAGTTAGCCGACAGATCATCCTCGTTGCACATCGAACCATTCAGTCCATAAGTGCTCGGATCCCCTCCTCAGCAAATCCCGCAGCGTGTAGCGGCTAACGACGCTAGTTCTGTGTTGGTTTATCAATTTTCTTTGGCTTCCTGCGTAGTGTTCTTGTTTGGCCACCCCTCTTTTAATTTGCTGCTCTCGCAGTCTGGCCATTGTTGTAGATTCACAGTCATCACTTGGTTCTTGCAAAAGTCTCACTTCTCGTAGAGCATTCAGAATGTCAGCCTGGTCCATGGCGCGTCCGCCCTCCACAGTAGCCTCACCTGCGAGCTTGTCAGCCCGCTCATTTCCTTGTACTCCCGCATGACCTGGCACGAAGATGAAACTAATCTTTGCCAGCCGAGACCGCTCAGAGGCAGCAACCATTCTCTTCGGATCGACCCCTCCTCTATCCTCTTGATCATGTTCATTGAGTCGCTAAGGAAACAAGCCCTAGTGAATGTCTGTGTCTCGAGCCATGTTATTGCTTTACTTACTGCCATGACTTCCATGGTCAGGCTACTTGTGGTTTCAGTGAAAGCACCAGAGTCCTCCTTCACAATTCTCCCTCCGGCCCGAGCTGTAAAGGCCCATGAGCTTCTCACATGTCGGACGACCGACCCATCTGTGTAGATGACCGCGTCACTGTCTAGCGAATTCTCGAAAATCAACGCTTGTACTTCAGCCTCCACAGCAGCCGAATTTTCTTGTCTGCATTTCCTATCTAGTTGGATGCACACTGAAAAGGATGTGCAGAAGTCTGTTGGCATTTGCACCCACCCATCGCCAGGTTCTAAGTCCTCAAGTGAACACACCTGTTGAAGAATGTCTTCGGCTTGACCCATCCACGACCGTCCTCTTTTTAACCTGCTGCCCTTCACCTTCCTAATTTCACTATGCAGTGGATGTTGTGTGTTTGCGTTAACTCTGAGGTAGGCAGCTGGCATGGCACATGATGATGATGATGATTCACTGTCTGGAACTGAATGATTCATGAAAATAATTGACTTGTTTAGTGAACGCAGAACCGCCATTCTTGTTTATATATGAAAAAGAAAGAAGATAAAATGGAGGACGAAGAGGAGGAGGAGGAGGAGAAGAAGAAGAAGAAGAAGAAGAAGAAGAAGAAGAAGAAGAAGAAGAAGAAGAAGAAGGAGGAGGAGGAGGCTGCGAAGGATGATGAGAAAAAGACAAAAGGAGGAGGAAGCTGAGGATGAGGAGAACTCGACACAAAAGAAGAAGTAGGATAATAATAATAATAATAATAATAATAATAATAATAAGAAGAAGAAGAAGAAGAAGAAGAAGAAGAAGAAGAAGAAGAAGAAGAAGAAGAAGAAGAACAACAACAACAACAACAACAACAACAAGATCAAGAATAAGAAGAACAATAAGAAGAACACGAAGAACAACAATTGTTTTGGTCACACAAGGAGTTAACGGTCAAGATATGACGAGTTCCTGAGTACAGAGTGGGCTTCAAAGTTCTTATTTCAACACCTGTGCCCAGTTTGACTACTCTGCGTAAACTGGCACGAAATCACACTTGCTGTATTTCACACCTTGATTACTTGAAATGGAGAATGGCAAAAAACAAGCAAACTATAATAGGGTGTGATCTACACCAAATCCCCGGCATTGATTTGTGATCACAAGAGATCCGCTGTTGTTTATGAGTTAGGACGGCCCTACAAGAAGAGAAACGCTGGTCGAAAATCCACTCCTATTTTGTAGTCTCTAGACGCAGCTTGACGATTATGGTACAATGAGGGGACCAGTGCCAATTCACTTGGGAAAGCTTGGGTTGCTAGAAATCTTGTTTGTTCAGTGTCTGACTCCATTTTATAGAAGAATGGTGTTTTTATTTCTTTTCTTTTTTTTTTTTTTGTTCATCGGAGTTTACGTGTCACAGGAAAAGAACTGGGCAGTTAACCAACTCATGAAGCTCTGACAATTGATTTCTGAAATCCTTAGTGTTTATAACTCACGATTACGTTATATATATATATATATATATATATATATATATATATATATATATATATATATATATATATATATATATATATATATATATATATATATATATATAGTATATTTATTTATTTATCGCCGAAATTATATTATTAATAATCGGCCAAGCGCAGTCACGTAGCAGAGACTACTATTTTTAAAAAAAATAGTCGTAGTAGTGTGCACAATGCTCGACTTAAAATCGAACGAATACACACACACTTACACACACACACGCGCGCGCGCACACACACACACACACGCACACACGTGCACACACATAAACAAGATATTGGTCATTTTTCGTTCGACGTCAGTAGAGAAGTTGTAATTAGGATTAAATATCCTGTGACCGGCCCAGTCACATTTCGGACATTAATTCGAACGGAATTGTTGTCCATAGGATGTAATGGCTGACCAGAGATTAGAACCCGAGCCCCAAATACGTGTAGCGGAATCTAACCGCTGCTTTCTGATGTAATAAACCATAAGGTAATTGCCCACCACAGTCAGTAATTTTATAGCAGTGTGAGGTATTACAGTTCGTTTCACGTGACGTTTACCTAGCCCATATTGAAAAATGTTCGTGCGTGCTCGGGTTGTGTAAGTGAGTATGTGTGAGAGTGTGTGAGGGTATGTGTGTGTTGTAATTACTTGGCGTATAGCAATGTGTACTTTACGTGCACAAATGTGCAGATTCTGCAAGTGAAAGATCATATTACACACAGCAAGTACGCGGGGAAAGTAAGTTGACGGGATTCGGTTTCTTTGTGCTTGCTTCGGTTTTTCCAGCGACTAGAAAAACAAACGGGTAGAGTACCCTGTACTTTACATGGTTATCTGAAAATTATACCTACCGGACAAACTATAGACAAACAAAAATGTTTCCTTCATGTCTTATGGCCGAGAGGCCGGTATTTAGGGTCCCATATTTCCCAGAATTAATGACGGGGTGCCTAGGGGTCGTCGCTGGAACTATGGAAGCTGTGCTTTGGATGACACTTTCGGTAGCCCTGCAGAAAGAGATACGAGCCGTATGGGATATAACCCGACGCAATGCAGTTGAACCTCTTGTCTTTTGAAAATGAGTTTTAAAAACCCTTCTAGACATCTTCAATGCAGCTAAAGTTCATTGTGAATATGACGCTATATCGATTGGTCGAGTCTTAAATATTTAGCATACATACAGGCATTGCTTTGAAATGCCAGATCTAGGTCAGTGATATTTAGCGCACAATACCTGGTGCCGGGCTCCCTGGCCGAGGCGTTAGCAGCTTTCTCCGTAACCCCGAATACTCTCGTGGTTGACGTGAGCGCACGAGAATTGGAAGCGGTTCGAGTCGCGCCAGTGACTTATGAGAGTATGGAGCCGGTTGCTCATAAAGCAATGGCAAACTACTGAGCGTAATCTTGCCAAGAAATCAACATACAGCTGAAAGATGATGTTGACAGCGATGTCCTGTAAAGGATATGCAAAACATTTTTTTTTTAACCTGGTACAGTATTCACTGCTTGACCGGGTATATTTTGATTAAACTCGGGGATCTAGTACAGTGGTTACTAATGTGGATGAAATGCCCTCTTATCATCATCACTATCGCCACATTCCTTCCTTTTGGCGCGGGCGATCATGATTCGCCATTTCACACGATCAGCAGCAGTGGCGAACTGGGTCTAAAAATATTGCTGGCCAGGGGACAAGGTTACTAAAAAAGACATTAACATTTTACACAGTTTGTCTAATGTTTACAAGGGGGGTAGAGTACGTGACGAAGGTGTTACGGAAGTGATTCGTAATTCCGCATGCAGCGTTCGAAACAGCTGCTGGAGGTTTGGCAGCAGACCGCCTAGCATTGGTTTTCAAAACAATGGTATGAGTGCCGGTCGTTCAGAAAGTAATGACAATAATCAATGAAAACTACTGAACGTAAACTTACCAAGAAATCACAAACAGCCCATAAAATGTTGGGTTTGGTAAATAAGAACAAATGGAAAACAGTGGGGGATGCGTGGTCTCGAGGTATGGTGTCCGCCTCGAGTGCTGGAGGTCCCGGGTTCAGGCCCCGGTGAGGACCAGGATTTATTTAAAAAATCCACCGGGACTTCCAGTAATTTCCCCTGGTCTCTGGGTAGTGAGATCGGACGCCCGTGTGTATTGTTGCGCGCGTAAAACATCCCTTGGCAGTTGGAAATCGAAAAAGAGTAGCCTAACAGCGCTGCCCGGGCAAAATTTCGAGTTAAAAATCTACCCAAGTATTTCAGGATCCTCGGCGGTGCTACGGAGTTCGTGCACTGAGCTGAGTTTTTCCAGACTCAGATTTGAGTTAGGAGGAGAACGGAGCACTTATGGGTTGCACCCGCGTGCCGTGATGTTGATCCATAAACTAAACTAAACTAACTAAATGGAAAATAGATGACATGGTCAACATTTCTTCCGAGCGAACGAACGAACGAATGGACTTTATTCTCAAAGAGTAACAAACTGGGCACGCAGGCCCGTCTTACATTCGGCCCTTCAAGAAGTATGACGAGCCAAGCAAAACACCACCGCTATGTATGATCATTATAGAACATAATAACAAACGTAAAGTATGTGTGGCAGCTTTACACAACACAATTACGGAATATAAAGGATGTTGCGGCGACAAGCCTTCATCAGCAAACAAATTCATGAAAACACAATATAAACTATGAAGGCACCACAGAGATTGCATAAAGTCATAATAATAGAACGAGAAGAATGGAAACATGAAAAAAAACAAATGAACAGAACTGATTTGTTTCCCCAGTTCCCGTTCCACTTATTATGTTCTTATGCCTTAATCTTGTCACTGTAGTGTCTTCTCTGTAGTTTATATGTTGTGTTTTCTTGTGTTTGTTCGCTGATGAAGGCCTGTCGCCGCAACGCTCATTGTTTTCTATTCCTGTGTTTTGAAAAGCTGTCCCATAATTGTTCTTGGCTATATTGTTTACATTTCCACTGCCGTACTACAGTTTAACTAAAGTTATTCATGCATTACAGAATCGTATGCGGGGGCACAAAACGCTGAATTAATGGAAGACTAGTAAAAATCGCTTGTGAACATCTCTCTTTCTATTTATTCCAGTCTGTAAAATTGTAACCCATGGCCAAAACTGAAACAAATGAGACGGAAAGACAGACAGTATAAGTTTAAATGAGGACAGTTTGTCACGAACTGAAATAACCTACCCTTGAAAGAACAGACTCCAAAGAGGAGGACAACTGTACATGATTACAGAATGTTTGACTTGCTAGGATTGCTGTTTGATGCAGTTTACTCGCACGTGACAGAATCAAGGGATGGCGGGATTTTGCACGCGTGTCTCTTAATGTCTAAACTTCAGACATGACAAGAATCAGGTGTGTAGCGTCTGGCAACTGTTGGAAGCAGTTGCTGCCAGAGGACTATCTGGAATTTACGTGCTCACTTCAGACATGCTTACATCGTTAATTAATTGGGGTAGGCGGGACAAGTCTGGGTTGAGGCTGGTTATTCTGTTGGCGTTACCTCTCTGTCTATTCCAGATCTGTTGCTTTCAGGTTTCAGCTGTCTAATTCTTCGTCTCTTTCTGTTCTTTTTCCCTGTTCTGCTTTTCAACATCATTTTAAGAATTGGAATATGAGGTCTTAGCATGTGATTTAGACATGATGGTTTCGCAACTGTAGTATAGTTAGTCAGTCAGTCAGTCGTCAGAGTATCCTCATTGGACATCGGGCATTCAGTCCACAAGTGACCGAGTCTTCTCCTCAGTATCTCCCTTAGCATGTAGCATCTGAGGACGCTCGTTCTCTTGATTGACTGTTCTTCTTAGGTACTTTGCATTCCACTCTTGCCTGGCGTCACCCTTGTTTACTTCATGTTCTTGTAGTCTGGGCAAGACTGCAAATTCGCTGACGTCTCTTGATTTATCTAACCTCAGATATGCAATGAATAAATCAGTGGCGGCCATATCTTTCTCTGTTTCCAGTGTGTCCAAGTGCCAGAGCTCCCCCTGGAGCAGTCTGTACCAAAAGGTGTTCAAGTGATGACTGTCTAGGGTAAAATATTCAAAGAACAAATGGGAGAGGGTGAGTTAAAATAACAGTGATATGGAATATAAGACAGCATACTATAGAGTTAATTGAGTAAAGTAACAGCTGCCTGTGACATACCAAAACTTATGTAAGGAAGTTAATAGGTTAAAGTAGCAACTGTCTGGGACAGTCTGTAAGCGACGACCCACAGGGGTCTCTGAAAAATTTAACTCGTGAACCGAAGGACGCGACCGGACCTTCGGAGCCTGAGTCAAACGGCTTGACCACATCGCCACGGAGACTCCCTAGTATGGTACTTAGTGTGCTATGGTAACAGTTCTCTGGGATACAAGAAACTAAAGTATGGGACATAATTTACATTGTGTGGTAATTTATGCATGTCCCATCCCACGCCGTCCCATGGGACTTTCGCATGGGATTCCCATGGGAATAACATTCCCATGACCAAGCCTGGCAGGCTTTTCCATGGAACATGTTTTTCTGTCCCATCCAATGATAATTTATGCCTGTCCCATCCAGTCCCATCCCATCCCTACACTATTCAGAAAATCCCCCATTGTTCCCATGGCCAAGCCTGATGGTAACAGTTCTCTGGGACGTAAGAAATTAAAGTATAGGCGTTAGTGTGTTATGGTAACAGTTCTCTGGGACGTAAGAAATTAAAGTATAGGAGTTAGTGTGTTATGGTAACAGTTCTCTGGGACGTAAGAAATTAAAGTATAGGCGTTAGTGTGTTATGGTAACAGTTCTCTGGGACGTAAGAAATTAAAGTATAGGAGTTAGTGTGTTATGGTAACAGTTCTCTGGGACGTAAGAAATTAAAGTATAGGAGTTAGTGTGTTATGGTAACAGTTCTCTGGGACGTAAGAAATTAAAGTATAGGAGTTAGTGTGTTATGGTGACAGTTCTCTGGGACGTAAGAAATTAAAGTATAGGAGTTAGTGTGTTATGGTGACAGTTCTCTGGGACGTAAGAAATTAAAGTATAGGAGTTAGTGTGTTATGGTGACAGCTCTCTGGGAGGTAAGAAATTAAAGTATAGGAGTTAGTGTGTTATGGTGACAGCTCTCTGGGACGTAAGAAATTAAAGTATAGGAGTTAGTGTGTTATGGTGACAGCTCTCTGGGACGTAAGAAATTAAAGTATAGGAGTTAGTGTGTTATGGTGACAGCTCTCTGGGACGTAAGAAATTAAAGTATAGGAGTTAGTGTGTTATGGTGACAGCTCTCTGGGACGTAAGAAATTAAAGTATAGGAGTTAGTGTGTTATGGTAACAGTTCTCTGGGACGTAAGAAATTAAAGTATAGGAGTTAGTGTGTTATGGTAACAGCTCTCTGGGACGTAAGAAATTAAAGTGTAGGAGTTAGTGTGTTGTGTTAACAGTTCTCAGGGACGTAAGAAATCAAAGTATCGTTGTTAGTGAAATTGAAATATAGGAGTTAGTGAGTTAAAGTAACAACTTGCTGATGAAGAAGGAGCTAGTGAGTTAAAGTAACAACTTGCTGATGAAGAAGGAGCTAACTGACATGGCATCAAGGGAACATGGAAACTGAACACAAAAGTTAACTAAATCTTTACATTAATTAACTTTCAAAGAACGGGGGAAGAGGTAAAGGGTAGAGGTCAGTGTATCAAGAATATATTTCCAATTATTGGGTACTAGAGGCCAATATTTGTCACAGGGTGACTTTCAGAAAAGCGTTGGATTGCTGTCGTCGAGGTTACACCTTTTCCTGTGGTGTTCTTGATAGTCGTGAGGAAATACCAGCGATGTAGTCTTGTTAGAGCGGAACGATAACTCGTCTTTAACATGTCATTTTATGTGAAAGCCCAGAATGTTGAGAGAGATATTAGGGAGAGTGATATGAGAGACGGATAGAGAGAAAGAGAAATATGAGAGAGAGTGAAAAAGAGATATGAGAGAGAGAGAGTCATAGAGAGCGAGAGATATTAGGGAGGGAGAGAAATTAGAGAGATATTTGAGAGAGAGGAGAGAGAGAGAGAGAGAGAGAGAGAGAGAGAGAGAGAGAGAGAGAGAGAGAGAGAGAGAGAGAGAGAGAGAGAGAGAGAGAGAGAGAGAGAGAGATCCTTCAACAACTTCAAGAAAAGCTTCCCTATTTATAAAAGTTAATCCATACCGTCTGAATAATAATTATATTGAAAGTCAGGCTGAACTTTTATTACGAACATGAGAAAATTATTTTACGTGTTTTGTGACAGAGAGAGGCTGAGAACGAGCGAACCAGCGAGAGGAGGAGGAGAGAGAGAGAGAGAGAGAGAGAGAGAGAGAGAGAGAGAGAGAGAGAGAGAGAGAGAGAGAGAGGAGATATATATGCAGTCAGACAGATGGAAATCCTACCAGAACGGGAACGCCTGGATATTTTTTAGAGTTAATATTCGTCGCATCACTATTAATTATGTTGAAATGCAGACGGAACTTATTTAGAAAGACTAAAGGCAATCGCTTTACAATGATTACAGTAGACTTAGAGAGAGAGAGAGAGAGAGAGAGAGAGAGAGAGAGAGAGAGAGAGAGAGAGAGAGAGAGAGAGAGAGAGAGAGAGAGAGAGAGAGAACAAACGCAGGTAATATTTACTTATTTTGAGTTGTAGAACAGAACTCAAGGTATAATATATGGGTATAGATTTGTATATTTCGTAACCCGTGTTACCAAACGTATTTTCAATACGATTGAATGGGAATAGGCAGATATAAATGCAATGAATATAAAAGAAAGAAAAAAAGAAACACGAAGTGTAGTGAGATGTTGGTTGGTTGATTGATTTGTGAATCCTTAGAAGGCTTGGTTTAAATCTTTTAAGTCCGATTATATTAGCGTTCAGGTGGTTTTAGCCTTGACAAGAGTTGGCATCTATCACCGCCAGCTTGGGGTAAAGACTTTCTTATCGACCCGGTACCGAAGCTAAAATGGCGGACAGACATTTTTTAAAATTTTGTTGCGTTCGCGCGCTTTGAGCTCAAGCGTAGTCCATACATGCGCTACTACTTATAGTGCAATGATCTTGTTATAGTGCACTGATCTTGTTATAGTGCAATGATCTTGTTATAGTGCAATGATCTTGTTATAGTGCAATGATCTTGTTATAGTGCAATGATCTTGTTATAGTGCACTGATCTTGTTATAGTGCAATGATCTTGTTATAGTGCAATGATCTTGTTATAGTGCAATGATCTTGTTATAGTGCAATGATCTTGTTATAGTGCAATGATCTTGTTATAGTGCAATGATCTTGTTATAGTGCAATGATCTTGTTATAGTGCAATGATCTTGTTATAGTGCAATGATCTTGTTATAGTGCAATGATCTTGTTATAGTGCAATGATCTTGTTATAGTGCAATGATCTTGTTATAGTGCACTGATCTGTTATAGTGCAATGATCTTGTATAGTGCAATGATCTTGTTATAGTGCAATGATCTTGTTATAGTGCAATGATCTTGTTATAGGTGCAATGATCTTGTTATAGTGCAATGATCTTGTTATAGTGCAATGATCTTGTTATAGTGCACTGATCTTGTTATAGTGCAATGATCTTGTTATAGTGCAATGATCTTGTTATAGTGCACTGATCTTGTTATAGTGCAATGATCTTGTTATAGTGCAATGATCTTGTTATAGTGCAATGATCTTGTTATAGTGCAGATGATCTTGTTATAGTGCAATGATCTTGTTATAGTGCAATGATCTTGTTATAGTGCAATGATCTTGTTATAGTGCAATGATCTTGTTATAGTGCAATGATCTTGTTATAGTGCAATGATCTTGTTATAGTGCAATGATCTTGTTATAGTGCAATGATCTTGTTTATAGTTGCAATGATCTTGTTATAGTGCAATGATCTTGTTATAGTGCACTGATCTTGTTATAGTGCAATGATCTTGTTATAGTGCACTGATCTTGTTATAGTGCAATGATCTTGTTATAGTGCAATGATCTTGTTATAGTGCAATGATCTTGTTATAGTGCAATGAATCTTGTTATAGTGCACTGGATCTTGTTATAGTGCAATGATCTTGTTATAGTGCACTGATCTTGTTATAGTGCAATGATCTTGTTATAGTGCAATGATCTTGTTATAGTGCAATGAATCTTGTTATAGTGCAATGATCTTGTTATAGTGCAATGATCTTGTTATAGTGCAATGATCTTGTTATAGGTGCAATGATCTTGTTATAGTGCAATGATCTTGTTATAGTGCAATGATCTTGTTATAGTGCATTGATCTTGTTATAGTGCACTGATCTTGTTATAGTGCACTGATCTTGTTATGGTGCACTGATCTTGTTATGGTGCACTGATCTTGTTATAGTGCACTGATCTTGTTATAGTGCACTGATCTTGTTATGGTGCACTGATCTTGTTATGGTGCACTGATCTTGTTATGGTGCACTGATCTTGTTATAGTGCACTGATCTTGTTATAGTGCACTGATCTTGTTATGGTGCACTGATCTTGTTATAGTGCAATGATCTTGTTATAGTGCACTGATCTTGTTATGGTGCACTGATCTTGTTATAGTGCAATGATCTTGTTATAGTGCACTGATCTTGTTATAGTGCACTGATCTTGTTATGGTGCACTGATCTTGTTATAGTGACAATGATCATTGTTATAGTGCACTGATCTTGTTATAGTGCACTGATCTTATTATAGTGCTCTGATCTTGTTATGGTGCACTGATCTTGTTATAGTGCACTGATCTTGTTATAGTGCACTGATCTTATTATAGTGCTCTGATCTTGAGACACAGACATTCACTAGGGCATGTGTCCTTAGCGATGCAATGAGCATGCTCAAGAGGATAGAGATGGGGTGGATCCGAAGAGAGTGGTTGCTGTCTCTGGAACGGTCTCGGCTGGCAAAGATTAGTTTCATCTTCGTGCCAGGGCATGCTGAAGTACAAGGAAATGAGCGGGCTGACAACCTCGCAGGTAAGGCTTATGTGGGGGGCGGACGCGCCATGGCCAGGCTGACATTCTGAATGCTCTACGAGAAGTAAGACTTTTGCCAGAACCAAGTAATGACTGCGAATCTACAACCATGGTCAGACTGCGAGAAAAGCAAATTAAAAGAGGTGTGGCCAAACAAGAACACTACGCAGGAAGCCAAAGAAGATTGATAAATCAGCATAGAACTGGTGTCGTTAGCCGCTGCTCACTGCGGGATTTGCTGAGGAGGGGATCCGAGCACTTATGGACTGAATGGTTCGATGTGCAATGAGGATGATCTGTCGACTAACTGACTGACTGACTAACTGATCTTGTTTTTGCGCGTGGATTAGATTTCCCTATTACCAGTGTCAACAGCTAGCAGACGAACCCACCCGGACTTCAGACGTACTTTTAATTTACGTTCCCAAGTCGAGGACGAAAAGTCAACATTTTATGCCGACTTACGGATGTAGAGGGTTAACCCGCTACCTCGGCATCAACACACCGGATATTTCAGAACGAGCGGTCTTATTCATTCGGCCCAGCTGACCTCCGCAGACCGACATGATCAGTAAGAACACGCTAAGGACTACGGCTGGAGAACTTTCATCATATCGCAAAATCAAATTAAATTTCACCGACAGTAGAAGAGTAGAAAAGGAAGAAATGCCTCTCTCTTTCACAGCTGTGTAGAAACATGTTTGGGGTTAGAATAAATGAGTGACAGCGGGTTTTGAGGTTATCTGTACGTATCTTGATGGAAAATATACAGCTGCAAGTATCATTTTCATATCTGCAATGATCTAGGGCGCGCCATCTTGCACTGGCGTACGGTCCCGCATGTCTACTGTTTCCAGGTCATTGAGTTGTCGTATGGGTCGCAGAAATCTTAAATGAGTCGGCTAAATTTATGTGGGTTGTATAGATCTATACATGTGACGGCTAAGTCTTCACATGGTTTGTATGGATCTTCAAATGATTCGGCTACCTTAACATGGATTGGATGGATCTTTTCACGAGACGGCTATCTTCATGTGGGTCAGATTGATCTTCAAATGCGTCGGCTGTCTTCATATGGTTCGCATGGATCTTCAAATGAGTCCGCTAAGTCTTTACATGGTTCGCATGGATCCTCAAGTGAGTCGGTTGTCTTCACATGGGTCAGATGGATCTTCAGAGATTCGGATGTCTTCACATAGGTCGGATGGATCTTCACATGAATCGGTTGAAGTCTTCACATTGGTCGGATAGATCTTCATATGAGACGGCTGTAGTCTTCACATGGGTCGGATGGATCTTCAAATGAATCGGCTGAGGTCTTCACATGATTCGGATGGATCTGCACATGAGACGGCTGTAGTCTTCACATGGTCAGGTGGATCTACACATGAGACTGCTGTAGTCTCCGCATGGGTCGGATGGATCTTCAAATGAGTCAGATGTAGTCTTCACATGGGTTGGATTATATCCATATGGGTCAGATGGATTTTCACATGGGGGACGGATGGATCTGCACATGGCTCGGATGGATCTGCACATGGCTCGGATGGATCTGCACATGAGGCGGCAGTAGTCTTCACATGGGTCAGATGGATCTGCACACGGGTCGGATCAATCCTCATTTGAAGGTTATGACGTTACTCTGACCATGGCATGAGCGCAGTCGGACGAGAGTTCGATTTCAACTCTCGACGTTCTCTACGGCAGGAGAAGACAGACCACCTATTCATCCTTGCACTCAGGCCTTCACAATGTGATGGTCCTATCAATTCACATAGCCACAACAGATTCCTGTTACGAGACTCGTTTTTCACATCCCCTACAGTGTTTAGTGTACGGAAGTTGCTTGATACCATACGTATACGTTCATTACTGTAAATTGAAGGTTGGAGGGAGGGGAAAACCACAGTGGCATAGAGGCTAGACGCTTGCCTGCCACTGCTGTGGTCAAGTGTTCGAATTCACATCCATTTAGAATTAACCCGTGCTCCTAGATCAATCAACCTGAAATAGTACTAGGAATGTTCTAAAGATAAATGTGAAATCATTCATATTGACTGCATTACTTATAATGTGCCCATTTTATTAGGCTGGATCGATCCCAGAGTGGAAATGATCAGTAAATATAATCCACCCACTGCTGAGAATTGAATGCATTCCGCTGTCTTAATAGCCAAGCACAGTAACTACTGCGCCACCGCGGTCTCTGTATACCGATTTTGATTCACGAATTTTCTCATTACGAAATTTCAAATAGTTATGTCGCATGTTTTTTCCCAGGGCGCGCTAAGTTTATTTTTCTATCGCGGAAACTCTGGTTTTCGTGGGCAGTTAGGGAAATATCTGTTGGATGAAGGCACAAAAAACTCAGGGCTGTTGTTTCTATATTGGGCAATGTTTGCTGTGCAGCCAGTTAGCCTTGGGTTACCGTGATGTATGTATTTACAGGTTATTGATTGCACAATATTGTCCTGTTTCAGACGATTCGTTAGCATTTCTGATTCATCAAATAGACTAGATTTCTTTTTGTTTGTTCACATATTTATCGTACTCAAGATTTTAGCAGGAAATATATCTTAGCTATGCATAGGTAGTTAGAAAGCCAGTCAATCAAACAGACGGACAGACAGACAGACAGACAGACAGACAGACAGACAGACAGACAGACAGACCGAGGGAGGGAGGAAGGAATATGGAGGGAGAGGGGGGACAGACAGACAGACAGACACCAGACAGACACACAGACAGACAGAGGGGTGGGTGGGTGGATGGATGGATGGATGGGTGGATGGATGGGTGAGTGGGTGGGTGGGTGGATGGACGGACGGATAGAGAGATTGAGAGCGACAGAGAGAGAGAGAGAGAGGAGAGAGAGAGAGAGAGAGAGGGAGAAGAGAGAGAGAGAGAGAGAGAGAGAGAGAGAGAGAGAGAGAGAGCTAAATACCCATTTACATTCTTTGAGGTTTGAAGGGTATATGATGCTAGGTTCATATTGTGACAGACCAATCGACACTCGATTGGTCACGTTTGGCCAGCGAACACAGAACGGGCTTCTTCGTTGGATCATTCTAAGGGAGGTAATTCAGGCGGAGAGGAAGAAGAACGACGCAGAGGCATACCTACCTATTCGCGCATCTGCGTAGCGAAGACTACAACATAGTAAATTGCCATTTCTATCTATTGTTCTCTAACCTACATAGACAATCCAGCCTTTCCCTTTTATCGTCTTGTCTACTCATCTTCGCTTTTGGCGATCAAGCTTGATCACTTATCTTTGCAGTAAACTGAACTAACTTTAAAAAAAATGATGTCAAGAATCTAGTGAGCTCCGAATATTGTCATCCTGGGCTAATCTGTCGCTCCTGACACGTCTTCGTGTAGTTCTGCCCGTCTTCCGGTAGTTTGATTCGTTATTGCATACCCATGCTAAATTTACATTCCCGATGCAAATTTTTCGTTTCATTTCTTTCTAAACTCATTTGTTGTTTTGTTCGCGAAAATGGCTTTTCGCTCCTCGCGTTGATGGAGCAATTTGTGTCTTGTAGTTCCCATTTGTAACAGGGCTTCTATAATTTGTTGGATATTATCCACAGAAAACGAAGAGGATGGAGAAATAGAGAGAGAGAGAGAGAGAGAGAGAGAGAGAGAGAGAGAGAGAGAGAGAGAGAGAGAGAGAGAGAGAGAGAAGGAGGGGAGAACAGAGAAAACAAAAGAGTGGAGGGTGGGAGGTGGGGGTGGGGGGGGGAGCAGAGAAAAAAAGAGGGGCGTTGTGGGCAGAAGGACAACCTTCATTATAACCAGGGAATGTCACGTCACGGTCCATTGTTGACCAGAAAGACAGAGTGAGAGAGAAAGGGAAAGTGGAGAGAAAGGGGAGAGAGAGAGAGAGAGAGAGAGAGAGAGAGAGAGAGAGAGAGAGAGAGATAGACGTGTGGAAAGAGAGAAAGACTACAGTAAATAAGAGAGGCCAAACGATATTGCTCAGACCAACAAAATACATGGTTCAGTGGTAATAGGAAAATAATGGACAGATAAACAGACAGACAGAGAGTCTTTTTTTAAAAAGTTAGTTGCATAACATTTACAGGACGTTGCAGTTACCCCAGCACATTTTGGCTGTTTCTGATCTCTTGGGAAGTTTACGTTCCGTAGTTTGCCATTGCAAAGACAGAAAGCAAAAAGACAAAACAAAAAACGACAGACAAGCCAGTAGGTAGAAAGATATACAGGCAAATAAACATATAATAGACAGACGAGAGAGACAGACAGACACACACATACAGACAGATAAACAGACAGACGGACGCATAGATCGAGAATTCTGGCTCGAAAGACCAATAAAACTTATTCAATGATGAACTTACGTCATTCACTATCTCCTAAAATAAAGATGTTTTTTAACCAACACTGTTTCTCTAACGTGACCGGTCGGCGTAGGCGAGAGGTTAAACACATCCGCGCTTAAACTCCCTGTGCGCTGAAAGCAAGATAGTAGTTTCATTCCAGACGCCGGTTTAGTTGGACTGAAACATTGACATCTCGTTCAGAAATCGATGGCAAACTACTGTACGTAACATTGACTAGTAAATCACAAACAAGCAATATGGACTGGGAGTGGTTGCGTGGGTGGCAGTTACGGGCTGTTACTAAACAGAAATGTGCCGTTAATGATTCTATACAGCTAAAGGTTGTTGAATGTCAAGATGGTTTATATACAGATCGATCTGCCTGATTGAGTTACACTCCGCCGCTTATGTTTCTTCCAGATTTACTGTATGCTTTTAGATGGTGTCTTTCTTTCTTTCTTTCTTTCTTTCTTTCTTTCTTTCTTTCTTTCTTTCTTTCTTTCTCTCTTTCTTTCTTTCTCTCTTTCTTTCTTTCTCTCTCTTTTCTATCTATCTATCTATCTATCTATCTATCTATCTATCTATCTATCTATCTATCTATCTATCTATCTATCTATCTATCTATCTATCTATCTATCTATCTATCTGTCTGTCTGTCTGTCTGTCCGTCCGTCCGTCCGTCCGTCCGTCCGTCCGTCCGCCCGCCCGTCTCTCTCTCTCTCTCTCTCTCTCTCTCTCTCTCTCTCTCTCTCTCTCTCTCTCTCTCTCCCTCTCGTCACTCCATGAGTCGCTATAACAGAAGTTAGTACAGAAAAGAAGTGAACGTACATTCCTGTACGGGCAGCATATTGTGTACAGTCCACACCTTCTATGGAACCATTCACATGTGACATGTCAAACTACATTGTACAGTTGCAGTGTTGGTCTGGCTGTCCCCGGCTGTCCGCAACACTTACCCTGAAGGTGGCTAGTGCATGCTCCACATCCGGCGCTGCGGCGTGTGGGAGGGGAGAAAGGAAGAGATAGAGCGAGAGTGAGGAAGAGGGAGAGAGAGACAGAAAAGATAGAGAAAGAAAGAGGGAGAGAGACACAGCAGACAGACAGACAGGCAGACAGGCAGACAGGCAGGCAGACAGACAGACAGGCAGACAGACAGGCAGGCAGGCAGGCAGACAGACAGACAGACAGACAGACAGACAGACAGACAGACAGACAGAAACTCCAACCTGCCTTGTCATGCGGCAAAGATTCTTGGATTGGAATGAAACGTTCACATTAGGCAAAGCTTGGTGGCAGTGCAGATGTGGGTCCTGAGACGAATGGTGAAAAACCTTAGACTGCCAGAACTAACAACGATTGCCTGAATAAGCTAATGAAGGTAACACATAGTGTCGTTTGGTCATACATAAGGAAAAAGGCACTAGATAACAACTGGAAAGATAAGCGGCAGAAGAAGCAGAGACAGACGGAGATACATGATGCAGGGCCTTATGCTGTAACATGGAGGTACATCATCAATAGAATTGACCCAGAACAGCAAGGGCTGTCTATAAACTGGATGTAACACCATATCTTCACTGTTTCTCATGGCATGTGGAAGGGGACTTAATATTTCACTTCAGCTACAAAAGGCCGTAATCTATGGAAAGACATACATGCCTACCCCATTTGGCAGGGCACATGATAATGATGATATACACTTCACACCCTACTTTGGTAGCAGCGAAACATTGTCTATAACTGTTTGTTCATCGGAAAAAGCGAGTGATAATAAGGTTGTAGTTCCACGCATCCATTAAGAGACCAGTCCACTGGGAATCCAAACGAGAACACAGCTGCTAATTTAGTTGCTTCAAAAATAATAGCGGGAAATTATAGGCAAATATAACAGTAATGGCTACATCACAACGGACCCAAAAAAAGACACTATGCAAGCAATTTGGAACTATTTTCTATCTCGTATAATGTTTTTTAATATTTAGTCGCACACACAAGCTCAAAAATATATGAAGATTAAGAGAATGCGGGTGAGTTCAAGCCTAAAATTGTCGAAAATTTTTCTGCTTTGTCAGGGAGTTTTGTTGTCTAAAACAGCCATTTCTAAAAGCTTTCATGGGTCAATATTGTAACGGTGGGCTGAAATCTGAACGGAAATGACATGCAAGGGGAAGAATAAGAAAGTGAAACATTAATTAGAAGGATATGGGATGAAATAAAGAAACACAATTAAGGTAATTAACGAAAAATTGATAAAGGACCGCTCGTCGTCTGCGAAAGTGAGAGAAGGACTGGCCACCTATTCCTCCGTGTATTAAGTAAAAAGATGTCAATTGCGGCGAGGAAAGAGTTTTGAAGTGCTACATAGAACCTGTACTTTTGTATGGATGTGAAGCGTGGACAATGAATGAGCAGACAAGCTGAAAACCAGCTAATGGCTATGAACATGTGGTTTTTGAGTGTATATACTGAGAGCAGTAATTGAACGTTCTATAGCAGTAAACAAAGATCTATATCTTTGCTTTATTGCCTACACAAAGGTTTTCGATAAAAGTGAGACATGTCGACATGATAAGGTTGCTTGAAGATCTACAAATTGTGGAAAAGACCTTAGACTTGTAAAAAACATATATTGGAAACAACAAGCTGCCATCAGAATTGATAATGATGTAGGTCAATATTACTACTATTAAAAGAGGTGTAAGACAGGGATGTGTAATGTCTCCAGATCTTTTTTCCCTGTGCAGTGAAAATATCTTCAGAAATATCGAAGATATGGAAGAATCAACATTGGGGGAAGATACATCAATAACATTAGATATGCAGATGATACAGTCTTGATTGAGACAATGAACAAGACCTGCAACATTTAGTAGATGCGGTTGTTGCACACAGTGAGCAACTAGGGTTAGAATTGAATAGTAAGAAGACACAGATTATGGTCGTCACTGGAAGAAGGAAATACCACAATGTGAATATACGAGTAAATGGGCATATTCTTAAGCAAGTGAATCTGTAACAGTTAATCTCGGAACAGTCATAACATCTGATGGGAGATGCCTTGAAGAGATTAGAACAAGAATGTCCATTGCGAAGGTAGCCTTTTGCACGATAGAAAACATACTGACCAATAAAAAGATATCAATTGAAAAACGAGAAAAAGATGTGTTGAAGTGCTACATAGAACCTATACTTTTGTATGGATGTGAAGCGTGGACAATGAGCAGATCAAGCTGAAAAAACATCTGATGGCTGTGGAAAATTGTGGTTTCTGAGGAAAATGCAAAGAATACACCATGGACAGACAGAAAAGTTCAACGAACAAGTCATCAAGAAACAAATGAAGAGCGTAACTTAATTAGAGTCAGTTAGACGTAGGACCAGTCAAAATATATTTTGGGCATGTTATGAGAAGAAAAATGACTTGGAGAACTATGGTGACAACTGGCACGATCGAAGGTGAAAAGACCAGGGGGAGATGACCGAGAAGTAAATACCGGATGGCTTGGCCACGTGGCATGGTCGAGACAGAAACAGGGAGCTGATCCACGACTCTGGTGATTGAATGAATGGCAAAACATGACACCCACGCTTATCGGCACGGCCACATGATGGATGGATCTCTCTCTCTCTCTTCTCTCTCTCTTTCTCTCTCTCTCCTCTTTCTCTCTCTCTCTCTCTCTTCCTCTCTCTCCATCTCACTCACTCTCTCTCTTTCTCTCCCTCTGTCTTAACCATTTTAAAAATAAAATTCTTTGATTTGTTCTCCCCCCCCCCCCCCCTCTCCTCTCTCTCTCTCTCTCTCTCTCTCTCTCTATCTATCTATCTATCTATCTATCTATCTATCTATCTATCTATCTATCTATCTTAACCCATTTAATATAAATTTCATTTATTTGTTCCTCTCTCTCTTTATTCCCCCCCCCCCTCCTCTCTTTCCTCTCTCCATCTCTCTTTTTCTCTCTCTTTCACTCCCTCTTAACCTTTTAAAAATAAAATTTTTGTTTGTTCTCTCCCCTTCTCTCCTATCCCCCTCTCTCTCTATCTCTATCTCTCTCTCTCTCTCTCCTCATCTCTCTCTCTCTCTCTCTCTCTCTCTCTCTCTCTCTCTCTCTCTCTCTCTCTCACTCTCTCTTACCCCTTTCCCACTAAAGTTCTACCGTCTCCCCAGACTTCTGTCCCCGGTCCTCTGTCTCACTTCGTCAATACCCGTAATCGTGAATCAGCTGCTATCTCTGGACCATCCCAGGCGCACGTGAGCTGTTTTCGTCACAGGTGGTCTGAACTTTCATCACGAGTATAATTGATGGACAACCATGTTCGTGTTGACAGCCCTCCCCAAGCAGAAAACGGTCTTTTCGTTAACAATATAGTCTCCGCCCGAACTACTGTCTTTCCATAATCGTCAATTGCCACGCAATATTTTCCGATTTTAAAAAAGAAGAGCTTAGTTCATATAGACGGTTTTATCACGTCTGTGTGTCTAGATAATGTATAAAGACACTGCATCAAATCATTGCGTTAAAACAGAGTAATGAATCAGTACATGAAAACAGTGCATTATAACGGAGCATTGAATCAGTGGATTAAGTTAGTGCATTGAATCCACACAGTGAACTAAATCAGTGCAGTGAATGTGTTAGTGTATTTAATCAGTGCATCAAAACGTTTCATGGAATGAGTGCACCAAAACAGCTTATTGAATGAGTACATCAAAACAGTTCATTGAATCTATGCATTTAAACAGAGCAAAGAATCAGTACATCAAAAGAGTTCATTGAATGCATCAAAACAGTTAAACTGAATGAGTGCATAAAACACAGTTTATTCAGTCAGTGCAATAAAACAGTTAATTGAATCCATGAATTTAAACAAAGCAAAAATATCAGTGCAACAACAAAACAGTTAATTGAATCAGTGCATTCCATTAGTGCATAAGCCAGGTTTCAAATAGGCTGAAAGGATTAATACATATGGATGTATTGTTTACACAATCCAGAGTAGAAAAGACTCGCGGGATCAGAAGCGTTAACAGAAGAAAGACACACTATACTAAACATGTAACAAAATATAGGCACGTGTTAACACCCAAAGACATTGCACCCGAGAAGGGATCAAAAGACAGCTGAAAGGTGTGGCTAGGATGTACGATATTCCCCCCCCCCCCCCCCATATTTTTATAGATCAATCGCCACTCGAAGGATGATGGGGTAAATATAGGTGTAGTTTTAATGACTGTGCAGTGTTTGGAAATATTGCTGGTCCAAGTTTTGTATTCACCCTCTGTAAATTCATGCAACATAATAGGTAAATATAAAACTTGGACGGCAATATTTTCTAACACTGCACAGTCATTACAAATATACCCTATATAATACCGACTGTCTTTACTTCCTAACACAATTCCTGGGACTCGTCTTAGGTTGGGAACCCAGTTCAATTTTGTAAAAATTCACCTTTGTGATGATCCGAACACAAGACCATAGGATTGTCAGGAAAGTCAGCTGGCCAAAGCAGAGTGCCGATTGGTCATATGGAATATGGAGATAAAACCAAATATACAAAACACCCCATGACATATAAATGGCTTCTTTAGTTTATTTACTTGCTTGCTCACATTTTGATATTCGGCAAAAGACATTTATTATATAAGATTTCATATACGACAGTGCAGCTTTTCCTTAGGCTATTCTGTTCTTAATCGTTGTCACGTAGTTTCCATCCGACGTTATGATTGCTCTTAAATATTTGAAGTGTTACAGTGATTTAACAAGTCTAGACTTGTTTTAGTAGTAGTAGTAGTAGTAGTAGTAGTAGTAGTAGTAGTAGTATAGTAGTAGTAGTAGTAGTAGTAGGTATAGTAGTAGTAGTAGTAGTAGTAGTAGTAGTAGTAGTAGTAGTAGAAGAATGTAGTAGTAGTTGTTGTGTTGTTGTAATTGTAGTTGTAGTAGCAGTAATAGTAGTAGTAGTTGTTGTTGTTGTAATTGTAGTTGTAGTAGCAGTAGTAATATTTGTATTAGTATTAGTGGTGTTGATGGTGGCAGAAGTAGTAGCAGTAGTAGTAGTGGTAACAGAAGTAGTAGTAGTAGTAGTAGTAGTAGTATAGTAGTAGTAGTAGTAGTAGTAGTAGTAGTAGTAGTAGTAGTAGTAGTAGTAGTAGTAGTAGTAGTAGTAGTAGTAGTAGTAGTAGTAGTAGTTGTTGTTGTTGTTGTTGTTGAAGTAGTAGCAGCAGTAGCAGTAGCAATAGAAGTAGCAGTAGTAGTAATGTGTAAACCTAGTTAGATTTACGTTTGAATGTTTGTGGTTCTAAGCGAACCAACCATACTTTGCGAACACTTAAAACATAATTTATTGATCAGTTATCAGTTATCAGTTATCAGTTGGGGTATCTTCGTTGCACTCCGGACATGTCCATAGGTGCTCAGATCCTCCCCCCAGCATATGCATCAGCGTCCGGTGGCTAATAGTGCCAGTTCTGTGTTGGTTGACGAGGCGCTTTGTTTTCCCGATGTACTTCTCGCGTCTGGCTGTGCCGATTCTTACTCCCAGGTCTTTCATCCTGGAAAGCGATGTGGACTCACTGGCGTCAAAATCCTCTGTTCTCGCCATATCTTTAAGGGCGTTAATGACATCGGCACGATCCATGGGCTGGCCATCTACAGGGGGTGCAGAGCCAGCCAATTTATCAGCTCGTTCATTTCCCTCGACTCCCGCATGTCCCGGGACGAAGATGAAGGTGACTTTGCGGACAACAGACTTCCGCAGCGACTCAGTCCACTGTCTACGTACAGATCCAGCTTCGACCTTCTGAATCATGCTCATGAATCACTTAGTACACACACGTTGGTATAATGCTGTGATTCCAGCCATATGAAAGCCTGTGTAACTGCCATCACCTCCATCGTCATGCTGCTCGTGGTCATAGAGTGGGCACCACTGGATTCTTGAACGGTTCGGCCCGCTGAACGGGCTGTAAATGCCCACGCACTTCTCTGCTGCTTTACAACAGATCCATCTGTATAGATGAGCACTTCGGGGCTATCTGAGTGATCATAGATGAGCGCGTTAACCTCTGCATTGACAGCGGCAGGGTTCTGCTCTCTGCACCGTCTGTCGAGTGTGATAATGCAGGAGAAGGTACACTTAAAAGCTGGAGGCACCGGCACCCATTCCTTGCCGGGGTTGATACTGGTAAGACTGCAGACCTGTCCGACGACATCTTCCGCCCGACCCATCCATGATTTGCCCCTCTTTAGCCTGTCACCCTTTTCTCTGAATACAGCGTCATGCAGAGGGTGCTGCTCATCTGCACTTATTTTTAAGTATGCACGAGCTCTCCAGATCTTGATCCTGTGTTCCATTGTCGGGAAGTCAAGGAGGTATCTCATTGCTACACAGCTGGTGTCTCTCGTGCAGCCCAAAATGATGCGCATGGCTTCGTTTTGTACCTTTTCAAGTCTTCCAATCTGTGTAGGGCTGACAGTGAGGATGGCCAGGGCATACTCGATAATTTATTGATTCACCTAATTAAATCAGCTAGCTAGTCTGACTTCAGTATTTTAAGTCAAAACACCTCCCCAGTGCAATGTCTCACATCTTCCTCAGTACGTCTCCCGTCTTCCTCCCAGTGCAGCGCCTCCCATCCCCCCAGTACAACGTCTTCCATCTCCCCACAGTACAACGTCTCCCATCTTCCCTCAGTGCAGCCCCTCCCATCCACCCAGTACAACGTCTTCCACCTTCCCCCCCCCCCATTACAACGTCTTCCACCTCCCCACAGTACGTCTCTCATCTCCCCACAGTACAACGTCTCACATCTTCAACCAGTGCAGCACCTTCCATCCACCCAGTACAACGTCTCCCATTAGCCCAGTACAACGTCTCCCATCTTCCCCCCAGTGCAGCCCCTCCCATCAACCCAGTACAACGTCTCCCATCCGCCCAGTACAACGTCTCCCGTCTTCCCTAGTGCAGCACCTCCCATCCCCCTAGTGCAGTTGCCATCATCAATGTCTGAGATCATTATTAATACGATTTTACGAGAGAAAAAAGTCTATAAAACCAGGATGAATAGAACAAACCAGGACCACAGGGGAAACGAGCTTTGTTCGGGCCGGATTACCTAAGTTCCACGACAGGTCTTTTGATGCATTTTGTGCTTGTCTCTGTCATTCTGCACCAGAAACAAAACACAACAGTTACAGGAAATTTTCTTTTATTTTTTTGTATGTGTTAATGGCAGCGCTTTGATGTCGAAGTGACGCGCATTTCTTTGCATTTTATGTTTTCCCGCCTTAAACTCCAGCATATTCTACACACGTGCTACTGCTATAATTAGTTGCTACTATTAGTAAGTGCAGTCAGTTAATTTTGCGTGGGGTGATATAGATGGTCTCTGTTACCAGTGTCCCTTGCCATCAGGCGAATCCTCTCCGACTTCTGAAGTTCTTGTAGTTGCTTCCCCGAAGCAGTTTCTTGCTATGGATCTGTGATGGGCTAGCCCCTTCACATTTTGTAGGCTAACCTTTTTCTTACTTTAGCAAGCGACGAGTCCAGACATCGAACACGCGTCCAGCCGTGGTCATGATACTAACAAATAAGTTCGCTATCGACTTCGCTACGCGCCCGACCCCTATAGATGCTTCACTGCTTCGGGCAGAATGTCAAACGGGCCTGCGTGCCCAATTCTTAACCCGTTGAAAATAGAGATTGTTCGTTCGTTCGTTCACTACGTATACATGAAGCTTGGCCATGCTTACGTGTCATCTCCAACACTTTGAATCTATCATTTATAAAAGGGTTTATGTTCTACATAACCTGTCTCTCCCAAGTTCACTGTCATTACAAAAATAGCTCTGCATTACATAAACTTTGTTCAAAGCACTCCAGTTCAAATGTTTAGTTTGATGGGACTCAACAAGACAGCATAAAGGACGAAACAACAATAGCAACCCTCTCACTCTCTGAGTTTTGTTTTCAAACCTAAATTACACCGTAGAATGTCTCGGGGCCATTGCTGTGTGCAGGCGGATTGATATGAATCACTGGCGGCTATTCAGCTCGCTCCAGCATCCGGTTCCCATCTGTGACTTTACAAGCCGTAATGTACCCTTCCGCATGTTGAGTAACTCCATATACACCGGCTTTGTATGTGAGCTAATGGGGCCGCGGAGAATTGCGGCATGCGAGGAGGTGAGAGGAGAATGATACGATATGCAGATAAGACAAGGTCTTAGGAGTTCCTGTCCCCTGAGTACTCCTGACAGAAAGGTTATTCGGGCGTTTGGCGCGTGATCAGTTGATTGATGAATGCCTTCAGCCACTCTTTCCTGCTTTTTTGTTTATGGTATGCGAAAAGCTTTTTATTTGCTGTTCGCGAGTTACACAGATTAAGCGATAGCTTCTGTGGTATTGTTGGAGGCAGCTGATGGTGGTGGGGGTAGAGTGGGGGGTAAATAATGTGTTTTTATCTGACACAAAATGTTTTTTGGTGGTAAATATTTGGTGAATGCGTTGTTTCCATTTGTGTCAATGTTTGAAGCCTGGCTAGCCTGTATGATACTGTCGTATGTTACTATGTGCTGACAGATGGACAACAATATAGACAGACACGGTGACAGATAGATAATAAAATAGATAGACAGACATACAAACAGGCACACGGACGTATTGACAAACCAGCCGACCGACAGGCAGAAAAGAAGAAGAAAGAACGAACGAGCGAACGAATGAAGGCACTTTATTTCCAAAGGGTCACAAACTGTTAATGCAGGCCAGTCTTACATTCGGCCCTTCCAATCACTCATCTTTCTTACATCAATTTTCTATTGTGCATATTATATTCACACAAAAAAAATATTGCCAAATTAATGTTGTGACTAAGAAGAAGAAGAAGGAGGAAGGAGAAGAAGAAGAAGAAGAAGAAGAAGAAGAAGAAGAAGAAGAAGAAGAAGAAGAAGAAGAAGAAGAAGAAGAAGAAGAAGAAGAAGAAGAATTTAAGGCAGAAAATTACCACAAATCAATATGTATTTCGGCCTTTGCTATTGTTACTGCCCGTTTTGCCATACAGTAAAAACAGTGGTCAGAGGAGCATTCGACTACTTTCTCGTATCGTACAATGGTCCCAGGCAGCCTTGCAATTTTGATAACGAATATTTCTCTCAAAAAGTGAGTTGCATGTACTTTACAGGACGTTGCAGTCAATCCCAGTAGCTGTTTGTTATTTTCTGAATATTTGCCGACATCTCACAGCATCGAAATCAAAGCAAAGCGATCTACATCCAAATCTCGCGCAGCTGATTTTGAACCATCGATTAGGCATGACGAGAAATTTTGAAACTGCACGTCTCACTATCCCTAAATCACACACAAAGATATCAGCCATATAATTACTTACCCTTTAACCTTAGTCTAATTTATATTCTAAAATGTCATATTTTGTCATTTCTCGCCTCCCAGTTGAATACCCGGTGTTTCTCTAGAAAAGAAAAACAATATAAAGAAGAGAGATGGACACGAAATCTCATAATACATGTGCCCAGTACACGAATGCATTCAGCACTTCAAACGGCAGCTTCTTCTTTAGAATTACTTTTACTTTTCATGCACAAAAAACAAACGTAGGTACACGCTTGAACACAAAAACTAAACAAACAAGTCTCCTACACCACCCCGTGTTGAACTATGTGTTCGTACCCCCTCTAATTCAATTAACAATTCTCTTATTGCAACGGAAATGAATCAAGGAAAACAAGCAGATTGTCAGATTCTCATATCTTCTCCTGATGGTCACAGCAGGTTGTCATTCTTGGATACCTGCTGGGCAATTTCTACCTAGCAAATTTGCTATCAAGGGAGATAGTGCAAAGGGGACACAGTGCAATTCACTCACGATGAAGTGCGTTCTAGTGCGTCTGCGCTTAGTGGTTGTGTCTCAGCCAGACGTAACCTTAGAATGCTTGACGGATTTATAGTATGGGTGTCTGAATGAGCTTTATGACTTGGGTTTCAATCAATTAATCAATTAAGATGTCATCTCCGCATTGGAGATCGGTTGTAATGAACTGCCAAATACCCATTGCCGTGCGCCGTCTTACGGGATTCATATAGGCGTTCTTCCAGCTCACATGTTGGTGTTGTCTTGTCACCTGTAGCTTTGTCGTCCTCTTGCGCGCTTCCCCTACAACTTCTCCCTAGCATATCCTTTAACAAAGAGCTTCTTCTTCTTCTTCTTCTTCTTCTTCTTCTTCTTCTTCTTCTTCTTCTTCTTCTTCTTCTTCTCTTCTTCTTCTTCTTCTTCTTCCTCCTCCTCCTTTCTTCTTCTCTTCCTCCATTTACCTCAGTGAATTGTTTTAAATATCTTTTATGCGCTTTTCTCAATACTCTTTGTAAGTTAGTATTCATTTCTCTAAGGTTGTTCTTGCTACAATAACTCCATCTTTTACGAGGTGTTCTTCTGTTCTGTATCAAATTTATTTCTCTGATGTAACTCTTTGTGGCAGATGGTACCAAGGAATTCATGTGAAGTGGCCAAATCATTTACGCTGTTGTTCTGTAATGAAGTGAACTGGTTTCAAACCTGTTCTTCTTCTAGCTTCCTCATTTCTAATTCTATCTCTCACAAAGAGCAAGATAGACAAACAAGACAATGAAGAGTATACAAGAAAGACGCTGCAGATATAGATATTTTTATTTCAAGGAAATAAAGAGAAAGACGTACAAAGCGCTAGGTCGTCTCTCTCTCTCTCTCTCTCTCTCTCTCTCTCTCTCTCTCTCCTCTCTCTCTCTCTCTCTCTCTCTCTCTCTCTCTCTCTCTTCTCTCTCATCCCCCTCTTTCTTTTTAATCGCAAGTTACTTATTGTATAATCTTAATTCCATCCAACAATATTTGCACGATCTTTATTCCGCAGCGAGGCCTGGCGTAAACGTTGCACAGAACACGAACTCCGTCGCTCTAGCCACGACCCCTGATACCCGTTTTAAGCTGGGTCGAACTTGGAACCCAGGTCAATTTTAGAAATTTGAACCCATGACCACAAGCGCACTAAGGAGACTCCCGTGTATAGACGTTAAAACAGTTAGTTGCTTATCCTTTACATGACGTGGCAGTCAGCCTCAGCGTTTTTTGACTGTGTGATTTCTTGGCAAGTTTACATTTAGTAGTTTGTCATTGCTTTCTGAACGACCGGCACTCATACCGTTGAATGGGAACCAACTCAAGGCGGTCTGCTTCCAAATCTCCCGCAGCTGTGTTTCGAACGTGGTATGCGGGATTACAAATTGCATTCGTAACCACTGCACCACAGAGACGACATATAGATGTACAACAGGGAAATCAAAAGTTGAGATATCTCTGTTTGATCATCTATGGACTATCCTCGGTCCTCATTGTAGCATGCGTTTCTGTTCGAACTGGTCTAATTAGCCACTTTCGAATTCATTGTACAACTGACATATGACAGTATGATTCTCTATGACTGACATGTGGCAGCATTGTTGTCATCAACATCGTTGCCAAACAACAACAATGTATGTATAATTACGTCCGCATACAACAAAATGGCGGGCACGTTTGTGTAGTTGATAGGGAGCAACTCTGATTGTACCATGAGCGAGGTGAGAAGAGGGTTGGAAGCCTGCTTTCGTCGTCCCCCAAGAGAGGAAAAGACTGGCCACCTGTTCCACTGTGCATTCGAGCCTCCAAAATTTTATAGCCCTATCATTTCACAGAGCCATAGTCGGTTTCTGCGGATACGCTTTGTTTTACAACTAAATTAATAATTACCTGTCTCCTCCGAAATAGGAGAGTGTCTGCCTGCACGGCGAGGAACCACCAGTCTGCACACAAATAAGCCAGACATGGGACAACGGATACTCACGCAAACCTCAGGTCCTGCATGACATCACATTGATATTGGACAACAGGATGTCTTCATCCGACATACGGGACTTCACGCTGGAGATCACAACCAGCGAACACAAGCAAGCAAGCATTAACTACCTGCAACTCCAGAGTTGCAAAATCAAGACTAGAGAAACGACGGATGTAAGACTTGATGCCAACCGTTGCCAGACTATCCTGCAACTCCATACTTGAAAAATCAAGACTAGAGAAACGACGGGTATAAGACTTGATGACAACCGTTGCTAGACTATCCTGCAACTCCATACTTGAAAAATCAAGACTAGAGAAACGACGAATGTAAGACTTGATGCCAACCGTTGCCAGACTATCCTGCAACTCCATACTTGAAAAATCAAGACTAGAGAAACGACGGGTGTAAGACTTGATGACAACCGTTGCTAGACTATCCTGCAACTTCGTGGTTGAAAAATCAAGACTAGAGAAACGACGAATGCAAGCCTGATGACAACCGTTGCCAGACTATCCTGCAACTGCAGTGTAAAATCAAGACTACAGAAACGACGAAAGCAAATCTTGATGACAACCGTGCTAGAGTATTGACAACAGTTGCATTGATGATCCAAATAACGACGGCAGCGACAGAAAGGTCTGTGAGTGAGCCCAGACGTGGTAGGGGTAGGTGATGGAAGGGCCAAGACCTTCGGCAGACCTGGTGCTCGCAATTACTCACACTCGACAGTCTTCGGAAACCCAGCGAAAGCTATCAATAAATGGTGCCAGGCTTTGAGTACGTTCCACCCACTGGCCTGCCCACTTGGGAATACATGCCATCATGCTACAAGAATGCGATCTTAACGCTAAAATGAAATATAGGCTTTGGGGATATTCAGTCGTTGAATGGGGGGCCAGAAAGACAGAACGCACCGGGAAGAGTCACCGGGGAATACAGACTAGGGAAATAGAACATTCTGGAGATTCATCCGGTTAAGAGAGACGAATTTAAAATCACCCTTGACCTACGCTTGAATACAGTCTGTGTTAGGTTATTGCAATATATTTATAAATACATTGTATTCACTACCTCATACAGTATGTATTAGGTTATTGCAATCTATTTATAAATATAACGATGATTAATGTACATGCACCCACTGAAGAGAAAGAAGATGATATTAAAGAAGACTTTTATAATGATCTGGAAGATGTCATAGAAGAAACCCCCAAACAGGACATCCTGATTGTGCTGGGAGACTTCAATGCAAAAATAGGTAAAGAGCAAACTAATAAAAAAGTGGCTGGTATGGAAAGCCTACATACAACTTCAAATGATAATGGGTGGAGAGTCATCAACCTGGCAGAAGCCAAAGGACTGCAGATTAGCAGTACCAGACTACAAAGAAAGGATATACACAAACAAACTTGGAAATCATGTGACAAGAGAACCTATAATCAAATAGATCACATTTTAATTAACAACAGAAATGCATCAAACATACAGCAAGTCAGAAGTTATAGAGGAGCTGAGTGCCACAGTGACCACTTCCTCGTTGGAGCAAAATTTAAAATAAAACTAAGAGAACTTTCTATACTAAATTACAAAGATTACACCCAACATATAACAGAGAAAAACTGCAAGACATTACAGTCAAAGAGAAATTTACAGATGAAATAAAATGTAAACTTGAAACTCTGCAAAACCCTTTGGAGGAAAGCGTTGACCAAACTTGGTTGAACATCAAGAATACAATTCAGTCTACCGCAGAAGAATGTCTCGGTGTGTTAACCACGCATAGAAAGAACAGATGGTTCAATCAAAAATGTGAAGAAGCTGTCATTAGGAAGAAGAATGTCAGACATGTATGGTTAAATGACATCAATAACATCCAAAAGGAAGAGCATTATAGAAATGAATGTAAAGAGGCTACAAAATAGTCAGACAGCAGAAGCGAGAATATATGAGTAATATAATCACAGATATGGAAACTAATCACCAGAAAAAATGAATCCAGAAAATTTTTTAAAGAACTGAAGTCAATGAAACGAGGGCACCAACAAAACACATATGGTTTTAAAAGACAAAAATGGGAATATGATAAATACCAATGAGGAAATGTGCAACACATGGAAAGAATATTTTATTGAATTACTAAATTGTGAAGCTCCAAGTAACATTTTCCCACAGGAAGAGGTTCTAACATGCGAACCACAAATTGAAGAACCTACATTTGAAGAAATCCTATATGTAATCACACGACTTAAAAACAATAAGGCAACTGGGACTGATGGAATTGCTGCTGAATTTATAAAGGCAGGTGGCCATGCATTACATCTAAAGCTATACGAACTAATAATAAAAATCTGGAGGACAGAAGAATTACCCCATGACTGGAAAGAGTCATTATTGATACCTATCTTTAAGAAAGGAGACAAGTTCCAATGTGGAAATTATAGAGGAATATCACTACTGTCCACAAGCTATAAGATACTATCCGCAGTATTACTAAATAGACTAAAACCATATTCAGAAGACATATTAGGTGACTACCAGGCGGGTTTTAGACAAAACAGATCAACAATAGATCAGATATTTATCTTACGACAAATAGCCGAGAAAAATTGGGAATATAAAAGAGATCTCCATAACATTTTTGTGGATTTTAAAAAGGCTTATGATAGTGTCCATAGGAATAGTCTATGGAATGCTATGCAGGAATTTGGAATACCAAGGAAGTTAATCAACATGACCAGACTATGCATGGAAGATACTTATAATATAGTAACATATAAAGGCAGGAAATCAGACCCCTTCCAAATAACATCTGGCTTGAAACAGGGTGATGCACTATCGCCGCTACTCTTCAATCTGGCTCTAGAGAAAGTTGTAAGGAAGGTAAAGGAGGAATGTGATATTGGAGGAACATCCAAGCTGCTTGGTTATGCAGATGATATAGATATTATAGGGCAAAGTGAACAAAAGACATTGGAAATATTGACTCACTTAAAGGGAAAAGCCCAACAGATGGGGCTGGTTATCAACCAAGATAAGACAGAATATATGGTAATTTCAAGAGACGGAATGGCTAGAAACTCTGGCCACATACAAATAGATGATATGACCATTAAAAGAACGGAAACATACAAATACCTGGGTACAATCTTCAACTGCTCCAACATCATAAGGGAAGAAATACAAGCTAGAAATCAACTCTGGAAATAAAGATATACTATGCACTACAACATCTACTAAAATCAAAGGCGCTATCTCGTAACACCAAAATCACAATATACAAAACACTGATCAGACCAGTTGTGCTGTATGGCTCTGAAACCTGGAGTACAACGAAAGGAGACGAAGCCTTGTTACAAACCTTTGAGAACAAAATTTTAAGACGCATCTTTGGACCCATTAGGGATACACAAAGTGGAGAGTGGAAAAGAAGAAGTAACAAAGACATTTATGATCTGTTTAAGTCCCCGCTAATCACTGGTATCATGAAGGCTAATAGACTACAATGGCTGGGGCATATAGAAAGAATGGAAGATAATAGGGAAACAAAACTCGCTTACACTCAGGAAATAAATGATCGTAGACCCCGAGGTAGACCAAGAAGGCGGTGGAGAGATAATACATGTACAGACCTACAAGCACTTGGAATCAACGACTGGCAAGATAAGGTCCACCAGAGAGACGAATGGAGACGGATTGTATTTGCAGCAAAGAACCTCAATGGCTCGGAACGCTAAAGAAGAAGAGGAAGATTTATAAATACGTTCGTTGTCTTAGTTACCTCCCGTGATAGCGTAGTGGTTTGACGCTCGACTTCCCGCCCGTTGGTCATGAGTTTAGAATCCGTATTGTGTGTAAATTATCCATCACATCTTGAATCCACCCACTTTGTGGTCTTTCTCTTCTACGCCACCTTGGCACACTTTCTTTAATAACTGTAATATCTTTATTTATTTTTTTTATATAGTTTCATGTTTGTTTTTCTTGTCCAAAGTAGTTCATTGTCCTCAATTTTATTTGTCTTAATGACCTGTCTTCTTCAATATTGTGTTCTCGTGGAATTGATCTGTTTTTTCCTCTTTTCCTCGAGTGAATTGTTAATACTCCTTCTGTAACATTTAGCTGTAACATTTGCAGATGTGTGTTGTTCAGTTGATTTGTTAAATATTCTCGTTTTAAACAATTATGTTACAAGAAATACACATACATATGTACATAAAATATATAGTAAGTCTGACTTATGTTGTTTTGTATATCCAAATCCACAAAGGTTTTAATCCATAAAAGGTTTTCTCATGATGCTAGTTTGAATACCACAATAAAATCATTCATTCATTCATTCATTCATTCATTCATTCATTCATTCATTCATTCATTCAGTATCATGTCCTTTGCAGAACATAGCTCCCATAACAACCTTCCGGAAAACTTCTCGATCACAAACAAGATATCCCGCTTCCGATACACCCATCTGGAGATCATCCGCCACATCCTGCACCCATCTTCTCTTTGACCAATAAAATCATGGACACAGCAAAAATGACATCAATTTTGCCACAATCCTTATTTCATGAATTCAAAACAATCTATCATTCCATTGGTGAATTTAAACATACAAGCCACAAACAATATATTGCACAGTTCATTGCTTGGCAAACTTAGCTGCATCTCGTCAGTTATATATCAGTTACATATCATATGAAGTAAATAAATGAATGAAAGAGGTACTGTCTGGTATTTGAGACAATGTGGGAAATACATTTACAGGTTTAGATCTGCACTCAAAGAAGACACCGGGAATTCACAAATCAAATACTAATCAATTTGTGGGAAACTTCTGGAGCCGTTGAAATAACGTGGGAAATCTTGTGAATTCCTTCCCGTGTCTTCTCTGAGTGCAGATCAAAACCTGACAATGTATTCCCCACATTGACTCGGATACTGGTACCTTTGGCGTTCCTACGCATTTCCCCGCTATTCTGGAGGCGCCTATTTGTCCAGATCTATTTCTCGCTCGCTCTTCTCTATCTCTCCCCCCTACCCCAAGCGATGAATGTTTATACACTTGCAGTTGATTGCCTCGCTTGTCAACGGTTGACACATATCAGGGGTATTATATACCCTCATTACATACTCCGCACCTGGTGTGTGTCTGGCCCGCTTTCTTCGCTTCCCTGTATTCGTTCCCTCTTTCTCTTGCAAATTTGTGAATTTCCCTTTCCGGTGTCCATTATGTGTTTTCTTTAACCCGCTAGCTCTTGATACTAATTACTTCGTATACTCACAAACCGATTGCTAATAGTAGTCTTTTACCGGTCCGGTATTAGCTGTAGCTTATGATGTTTCATACCGGAAGTATTCATCTTTCGGGAACTCTTTTAATGTGTTATGAATAATACAAATTTAAAAAACAAAAACAATTTCACAAATTCACATATTTTTTGCATAGATTACCGTTTGTAGAAGATAAAGAAAAGAAGCATAAATTACACAGAAGAAATAGGTAAGAATTATAAAGTTCTTTTAATAAACAGACAAGGACTAGACATCACTATCACATCGTGCCACGTCAGTAAGGCTCAGCGCACGGGATTCACGATCTCATTCGTCCCCAGTTCTGAGTCAGATCTATGTTCTTTTCCCCCGCTTATGCCATGTGTTCAAACCAACAGGGTAAGTATCTCTTTGCCGTCCTCTTGCTCGTCTGACTATTTATCTTACCATGCAATACAATTCAACATATGGTTTATACAAGGTGTATATAGTTTCCTTTGTTTACAACTACCACACTCGCAAGTTTTCATTGTGGTTATTTCCCCCACTGTCCCCTTCATACGCCAGGCATCTATCTGCGATATCCTTTCGCGCTGAAATAGATAATAACAACGACAGTTCTATTATTTGCGTACATGAACAATTATGACCTGTTACAGTTTGTTGTATTTCACTACGATTGTATAGATCATAACGACGAAAGGTGGTGCGAATGTTATATTATTTGTATACATGAACACTTTCGACCTGTTAAATTTTATTGTACTTCATTACGATTGTGTAGGTGAAAACGACGAAAGGTATGTGAATGTTATGTTATTTGCGTACATGAACAATTCTGATCTATTCAATGTTCAACAGCAGAAAAGCTGTAAAAATACATCGAGTATATAAAATAATCACACACGTATGATTGTATAGAGCTGGATTATTCCTATACAAAAACGAGGACAAACAGAATCTGTTGCATCTCCGATTCTAACAATAAACGACAAGGGGACCCACAAGGAAGAACATCTGCTGCAATATTATGCAAAGGAAACGCAAACGCTGAAGATAATCGAAATCTTGGTGTTGACGAGCAGGCGAAATCAGCGAGCACGGTTTTAACACACACACACACACGCACACACAAATACACTCACACGCATGCATATACTCGCACACGAAATTTTTGCGCGTTCTCCAAAGGTTTCATATGATGAGCCTTTGTCAGCCTAATTGCCCAGAAAACTGCCACCCTGGGAGATCAATGGCCGGCGTGCAACAGCTGGTGCGGCCTAAGCCTGTTTTAATAACACTTGTGAAGGGCGCTGATCTATTGTCACCCCATGCTTATTTTCCCCACCGACTAGATTTTTTTTCAGTTTGGGGTGAGGTGGGGGGGGGGTAAGAAGCATGTTACGTGGCGAAATGAAGGTCAACTTGGTCGAATTTATAAACGCGCTCGCTCTTAAACTTCCAGTGTGTTGATGGCGAGGTGGCGGGTGGGCAACTCCTATCCCAGTTAGTTGGGCTAAAATATTGACTTTGGGAAGTAAATTTCAAGTACCTCTGAAGTCGGAGTGGGTTCGCCTGATGGAGAGGGGCACTGGTAATAGGAAAAGCTAATCCTCACGCAAAATTCAGTTCAGCAATACTAGAAGTAGTGTGTATGGACTACGCTTGAGTTCAAAGCGAGTTAGAGAAAAAAAATACACATTACCTAATGTTTAAGAGAGTACTGCATGAGGATTCCACGTGGCCGACTTGCCATCGAGCAAACTGACAATTTGGCAAGTCAGCCGCTGTCATGGACACTCTCTTGTAGAGGCACATGACCGCCTACGCCAGTTGCCGCGGCACAATATGATGATGACGTTATTTATGTGCCGAACCAGTTTCCTGCTGTGTGTCTGTGGTGTGATTGTGCCATCACATGTTGTAGACCGGAGAGCAAGGAAGAATAGGTGGCCGTTCTTTCACTCACTTTCGTAAGCGACAAGTCCATGTGTCGTACCTGTCTCCGACCATGCTCATGACATTACCAGCGGAGTTCGCTATCAACTTCGTTAGCCTCCTCCACCCCCTGATGACGATAGTAAACAGACTCTTAACTCGATGCCCAAAGTTCTAATGGTAACTGAGGATTCCAAAGGGACCACAGACAGACAAGCCTGGGGCCCTCTGATATTCACGACATGCCAAACACACGCGCCAGTTGTCTTCCAACAACCTCAGCCAAATATGTCGGGATTAGTTGCGTGTCCACGTATATGCCGCCGCCCTTGCGTCCTGGCGTGGGTTGCATTGCGTGAGCAATTCCCTATCCTCTGGAGCGTTCACTTTGGATCACGCATGGCACCACCAGATAATTAATCATTAATAAAGTCGAATTTGTCCTTTCTAATGAGATCGCGGCAGTCTTTGATTTTATTCTCTACATTCCATGTTTGCTCCAGGCGGTTCCCCTGTCCCCCGGCTCACAACCACAACAGCCCTCTGTCTCTGCTGCCCCCTGCCCACAAGGCTTTCTTCCCTGATCGATTGTCCATATGATGAAAGGGAAAGGCGCGGGGAGGCTTTACTGGGTGTGTATTGAGCGTGGGCCACAGAAGGCATGCGCTTCTGGGTGATACAGTAGACATATGCGTGCGCACGTACGCATCCCACGATGACATACACGAGCACGCACACGTACACACTCATACGAGGGGAAGTGAAAACTGTAACATGAATTTTACGAGTATATCGTCTTGTTACAGTAGTGCGAACCAGACATTTTGTGTGTTATTTCTCAACATGGTCCCCCTGCCTGTCAAAGCACTTGGTCCACATGTCAACTAGCTTGTTGATGCTTTCTAGGAACAAGTTATTGGGTGTGGCCTTAGACCAGTTTTGCACGGTCTATATCACTTCGTTGTCATCTGCACACCTCTGACCTCGCAATTGTTCTTTCAAGGTTTCAAGTAAATAAAAATTCGATGGCGCCAAGTCTGGACTGAATCCTGGATGTTTCAAAACCTCAAGGGTCAGAACGTGTAGTGTATCCACTGTATGTGCAGCCGTGTGAGGGCGGGCAATGTCGTGCAGCAACAATAGTCCTTTTCAGAGAAACCCCCTGGCCTTTCGATCGTATCGCGGACTTCAGTTTGTTCACTAGCATGTCACGGTATGGAGTACTATTCACAGTTTCACTCTCTCCTGGAAATGCACCAATATAAGTCGATTGATATCTAAAACCAAGGTCTTCATGACTTTCCCAGCCGATAGCTGCGTCCTGAATCTTTTCTTCAACTAGTGTTTCCATTGCATCGACTGCATCATTCTAACCATTTATACTCTACCTTAAGTCAAATAACAGTAGTCATCATTCTTCTGTAGATTCCTCTGACCACCAAAAACAAACAAAAAACATATATCGTCTCGTCGTTCTTCCCCGATGCAAGTCGATACTGGAACAGTCATTTTGTAATCGCAATTGTGCTATCACAAACCGTTCGATCTTCACGATACCCACATTGGGTATTGCTTAAGAATCAGTTTGTGTCCAGAAATACGATTTTCCGTTGTCCATATTCTTATTCTTGCCTTTAATTTGTATGGAAGCTTTACCTTATATGTACGATACTGCTGTTCACATATTAGGACACGTGTTTCCTGGTGTGTTGGCAATCCCTGGCTCTGGTAACACAACGGGGACAGCAATATATCTTTGTCGAAAGCCTCCAGTCAAATCTGTGCCAATGCCAGCAAATTTGCATGCAATTTACATGGCCAGACACGGTCCCTTAAGGAGAAAGGTTCTTAAGTCTTGGACAATCTGCTCCGCGAGTGTGCCAGCACCTTTCAGCGCGAAGCATTACTTCTAGGATGTGACGGGAAACAGACGCCTGGAGGGACAGCCACTCTGGCGTGATAACTAGGTCGTGGTAAGGTTTGAGCCTCTAGATCAGACTGGGCACATCATCATTATATCTAATGAATGTCAACCTCCTAAAAATGTGTGGTATAATTTAAGCATTTCCCGCAAACTTCATTGTAAGGCAGCTCACATTCATTCACTGATATTGCCTTTCTTATTTTATTCCTATTTTATGCTAGCAGGGTGTCGTGTCATTGAAAAGACAGCCATGTCTGTCCCGAGGAATGCTTTTCTTGTGTTTCCTGTCCTGTTTCGAGTTTGCTTTTATGTTTATCCTTTAAGCTTTCTCCTGTGTGTCAGTGGAATCTTATGAAATATTACAGAAGTCTGATAAAGGCAGAAGAAGACGTGCAGTGTTGTTTTAGGGTCAATGCTCTTTTGATGGATAAAGAACTCAAGAAGAAGAAGTGAACTGGTTGAGAAAATGACCCATTGATGGATAAAGAACACAAGAGGAAGAAGTGTGATGTTGTTTAGGAAATGCTCCACTGATGGATAAAGAACTCAAGAAGAAGTGCAGTGTTGTTTAGGAAATACTCCACTGATGGATAAAGAACACAAAAAGAAGAAGTGTAATTGGAAGAGAAAATTATCTATTGATGGATAAAGAACTCAAGAAGAAGAAATGAACTGGTTGAGAAAAAGATCCGTTGATGGATAAAGAACATAAGAAGAAGTGCAGTGTTGGTTGATAAAATGTTACATTGGTGGATAAAGAACACAAGAAGAAGTGCAGTGTTGTTTAGGAAATGCTCCACTGATGGATAAAGAACACAAGAAGAAGTGCAGTGTTGTTTAGGAAATACTCCACTGATGGATAAAGAACACAAGAAGAAGTGCAGTGTTGTTTAGGAAATGCTCCACTGATGGATAAAGAACACAAGAAGAAGAAGTGCAGTGCTGTTTAGGAAATGCTCCACTGATGGATAAAGAACACAAGAAGAAGTGCAGTGTTGTTTAGGAAATGCTCCACTGATGGATAAAGAACACAAGAAGAAGTGCAGTGTTGTTTAGGAAATGCTCCACTGATGGATAAAGAACACAAGAAGAAGTGCAGTGTTGTTTAGGAAATACTCCACTGATGGATAAAGAACACAAGAAGAAGTGCAGTGTTGGTTGATAATATGTTACATTGGTGGATAAAGAACATAGGAGTATCCCCCGCCATCAGGTGAACCTACGCCGACTTCTGTGGTACTTGTAATTTACAAGTCAAGAACGAGAAGTGAAAATGTTAGCCCAGCTTACCGGTGTAGGGGTTGAACCCGCTACCTTGATTTCAACAAACAGGATGTTTAACCACGGGCGCTCTTATCTATTCGGCCATGCTGAACTCACGCAATCAATATAACTAAGAAGCTGGACGGGTGGGGTTGGGGGGAGAAGGGTGGGGGGGGGGCACAGTCGACACAGGCGAACGTTTGGTCAGAAGTCTTTATCAAGAGAACAACAACAACAAAACGATTAACAATATATATATATATATATATATATATATATATATATATATATATATATATATATTTTCTTTTCCCGCGTTTCCATCCTGTTTCAGGATATTGCGGTCAACACCAGCATCTTTCAGCTGTATGTTGATTCCTAGGCTAGATTACGCTCATCAGCACGCCACGACTTTCTGAGCAACCGGCTCCATACTCTCATAAGTCACTTTTGCGATTCGAACCACTGCTAATTCTCGTCGCGTCACGTGACGAGAGTATTCGGAGTTAGCGGAGAAAGCTGCTAACCCCTCGGCCACGGAGCATATATTATGTAATATATATATATATATATATATATATATATATATAAGGCGAGCGCCTTGTATTTCTCTCTTGTCTGATCGTCAATTTCTGCGAAGGATGATGTCCAGGATAAATCTGCTCGCCTTGGTAGGATTAACTGGGCGTTTCGTCCAGGGATTTGTGTTGATTATAATTGTTAGCACTAGTCTCAAATGGCTTTCTGTCAGCTCTGACATCGTCATTCTGCTCCTTGATCTTAGCCAAAGGGCCGAGATAGATCCGCGAGTTTCTTGTGATTGATTGATCAATGTCATAATTTGTTTAAACACACGCACACAGCGCACACACACACACACACACACACACAAGGGGTAAAAAACTGCGTATGATAATGTCCTACACCTTACTTCGTTCGGTTGACATATTTTAACTTCGACTACTTATTTCGTTCGTTTAAAATGTATTGGCCATATCCGCAGTGTTCTCTCTTGTATGAACTGCTCTGTCTGGTTTTATCTCATTCAGTTTTCGTTGCGGTTTGAACTCAAGTGAAGTCCATACTCTTGCTACTACTTCTAGTGCATTAGACTGGTTTTTGTGCGTGGATTAGTTTTCTCCATTACCAGTGTCTCACGCCATCAGGCGAACCCACTTTAACTTCTGAGGTACTTGTAATTTACGTCCCGAAGTTAAGGATGAGAAGTCAACATTTTAGTCCAACTGAACGGTGTTTGGGGTTGAACCCGTTACCTCGGCATCAGCACTCGCTCAATGATCCGAAAAATTTTGCTGCCACTGCTCCTCTAGGCTAAAGTTTGCCTGCATATGTCGCATTCTTCTTCTTTCTGCAGAACTTGGTGGAGTATTGATACATGACAAGGCAGACGTGGTTGCGGCCTTGTGGGAACACGTGTACACCTCGGAGGAGCAAATGGATTACCATGGTCTGGCAAGAATGAGACAGCGTGGAGTGACGAGGGGATCTGGCCGACGCTCAACGCTCAGAGGAAAGGCGAGACGGACATATAATCAGATTGCTACTGGTACTATTGGATTTGGAACTCTTCGCTGGCTGCTGAGGATGGGGACGGAGCGCTTATGGGAATGCTGTGATGTCGATTCCTAAATCAATCAATCAATGAATCAATCAATCATGTCGCATTCGGACCAGGCTTGGAGGTCTGCTGTCTCAGGCGCAAATCCTTATATGAACACTTCTGATAGTCTATCTTGAATTCTGTTCACAAGCGCCTGCGGATACAGAGTCGGTTGTTACTGTAATCGAACAATGCATTTTCACTTTCCTTGAGCTAATCGGTTGACTTACAGCATCTCCGGCATTATTCCGTTTCTTATCTGCCATTGGCAAGTCTTGTCAGATGCGACCTTTTGACTTTCACGCTCTTGACCTTTGATTCACGCGCTAGACATGACCTCTTTTTCTTAGAAATTTCCAGGTCGAGAACTTTAATCTAAATTAAATAACAAATCCGGCTGTTTAACTCGCACACCCCAGGGTAGAGAGACGGCAAGTAACAGTCGGCCATTTGAGTCGAGAAGCAACTGTTTTCGCACGACATGCGTATGTAGTAGACCCGCAGAAACGTTGTCTCGTTCTGATAATGTCATAATATAATGCGATGAACAGATTACTTCATTTATAGCGTTCGCGCTCAAAATCCGTCTTGCTAGTTCATTTTTAGGAGTAAATGTCGGATCGTGATTTATATAGCGGGAATGTTAAGCTGACTGCTTCACGTCGACGAAAAACTGAAAATTCTAATTCATGTCATCACATAGATTACCAGAAGTAACTTGTAGAAATGATGGAATGGTATACGAGCAATATTTGTTATTTAGTATTGAATTATACAATTTAACTATTAGAGCCACTCTGAGTGTCTCCCTCTTCTTTAAATATTGAAATATGAATCCTTTATGTTTCGTGTCAGCATTTAGTTTACAATGTTTGCTTAATATGTATTTATTGTTTTGTTTGAATGTAAATGTATGACATTCATGATAGATAATTGTTATGCGAAAAATAAGTGTTTGGAAGGGCGGAATGTAAGATGGGCCAGTGTGCCCAATTTGTGACCCTTTGAAAGTTCATTCATTCATTCTTCTTCCTCTTTCGTTCATTCTTCGTCCTCTTTCGTTCATTCTTCTTCTTCTTCTTCTTCTTCTTCTTCTTCTTCTTCTTCTTCTTCTTCTTCTTCTTCTTCTTCTTCTTCTTCTTCTTCTTCTTCTTCTTCTTCTTCTTCTTCTCTTCTTCCTCCTCCTCTCCTCCTCCCCCTCCTCCTCCTCCTTCTTCTTCTTCTTCTTCTTCTTCTTCTTCTTCTTCTTCTTCTTCTTCTTCTTCTTCTTCTTCTTCTTCTTCATCTTTTGCTGCTGCTCCTTCCCATCCTGCCGCTTCTATGTCCTTTAAATGTATATCACTTCACGTTTGAAGATGTATGAAGAAAAATCCTGCAAGTTCCAATCATGAGAAGCTTTCCGTGCCATAATACCAGTCTTGCATATAGTATCTCCTTTATTGTTTGTTTACCCACTAATCTTACTAACTTTGATGCAGAATGTAGTCCCTCCTCATGATTTAGTAACAATGCATTTTTCCATAGTACTATGCATCTATCCATTAGAATTACCCCGAGAGCATCTTTTTTATTGATCTGCGCTTCCAGATCGGCTCAGAATAACATGGGTGCTAAGAAAAGGCGATCAACATGATTCTGACCTATCGTTTGCCAATATATCTATAAAAATATAGAGGCAGCACCACAAGCACAATACGCATAGATGTATTATTGCAATCGGTCCTTTACTGTCTAATTATATTATCATCATCAAGTGCCATGCCAGCTGGCGTAGGTATTCATGTCTCCGAACATAACTCGGTCTTTGGTGTTCTGGATCAACTCAGCTACTGATATTCCTTCATGCCGCCGTCTCAATCCATCCTGAATGTCTAATCATACGTTTACAGGACATCACAGTCAACGTAAGCATTTTTGCCGCTGTGATTTCTTGGCATGTTTACGTTCAGTAGTTTGTCATTGCTTTCTGAACGACCGGTACCAACGCAAAACCATCACAACGCAATCAATGGCCCGCAGCTGTGTTTCGAAACGCGGAGTATACGAAATTACGAACCACGTCAGTAAGCACCTCGCACGGAGACGGCGTCTAATTTATATACCCAACATTTTATTTTTACTTAACACTGCTAGTCACGTGTGTACGAAACGTCAGGGCTGGTTGTTGACTGCAGTTAATAAGTACTTACCCAGAACACCATGCTCTTGAAGGATTTAGTAAGTAGCCAGTCTCCCCACCCCAACCTTTTCCTCCTTCCCCCCCCCCCCCCCCCACCCCCCCCCGCCCCTTCCCCCCAATCCCCCTGCCGTTAACATCCTTTCCGTCGGTGGCAAAGGAACTGACACTTAGGCCAGGTTCCACAAGGCAGCCGGAGTATTTGATGCTACCGGTGGCGCGAATTGATGAGCAGTGGATGTTTGCGTCTGATCCAAATTGCTTTCGCAGCTTCCCCCAAGAGCATCACTCACTTGCGTAATGATGACATTCGCAGGCACGAAGGCATGCATATCGCCAGCGTAACTACCAGACAAAGAAATAAGGGGGATCGTATTTGGAGGCTTCATTTGCACACTGGCTTGCTGGCTTCGTTAGGAGACCTGGCCGACTATCTCTGTTTGTATGTGTCTATTCCTGTCTCCAGGTTGTTTCTGTGTGTGCGTCGCGCGCGAATGTGTGTGTGTGAACTGCTCTTGATTAACTTAACAAGGTGATTCGCATAAGTCTGTCGTGTCTGTCTGTCTGTCTGTCTGTCTGTCGTCTGTCTGTCCCCACTTCCATCCATCCATTCATCTGTCTGTCTGTCCCACTTCCATGCATCCATCAATTTCTGTCTGTCTGTCTGTCTGTCTGTCTGTCTGTCTGTCTGTCTGTCTGTCTGTCTGTCTGTCTGTCCCCACTTCCATCCATCCATTCATCTGTTTCTCTGTCTGTCTGTCTGTCTGTCTGTCTGTCTGTCTGTCTGTCTGTCCCCACTTCCATCCATTCATCTGTCTGTCTGTCTGTCTGTCTGTCTGTCTGTCCCCACTTCCATCCATCCATTCATCTGTCTGTCTGTCTGTCCCACTTCCATGCATCCATCAATTTCCTGTCCTGTCTGTCTGTCTCTGTCTGTCCCACTTCCATCCATCCATTCATCTGTTTTCTCTGTCTGTCTGTCTGTCTGTATGTCTGTATGTCTGTCTGTCTGTCCCCACTTCCATCCATTCATCTGTCTGTCTGTCTGTCTGTCTGTCTGTCTGTCCCCACTTCCATCCATCCATTCATCTGTCTGTCTGTCTGTCACACTTCCATGCATCCATCAATTTCTGTCTGTCCTGTCTGTCTGTCTGTCCCCACTTCCATCCATCCATTCATCTGTTTCTCTGTCTGTCTGTCTGTCTGTATGTCTGTATGTCTGTCTGTCTGTCTGTCTGTCCCCACTTCCATCCATCCATTCATCTGTCTGTCTGTCTGTCCCCCACTTCCATCCATCCATTCATCTGTTTCTCTGTCTGTCTGTCTGTCTGTATGTCTGTATGTCTGTCTGTCTGTCTGTCCCCACTTCCATCCATCCATTCATCTGTTTCTCTGTCTGTCTGTCTGTCTGTCTGTCTGTCTGTCTGTCTGTCTGTCTGTCTGTCTGTCTGTCCCCACTTCCATCCATTCATCTGTCTGTCTGTCTGTCTGTCTGTCTGTCTGTCCCCACTTCCATCCATCCATTCATCTGTCTGTCTGTCTGTCCCACTTCCATGCATCCATCAATTTATGTCTGTCTGTCTGTCTGTCCCCACTTCCATCCATCCATTCATCCTGTCTGTCTGTCTGTCTGTCTGTCTGCCACTTCCATCGCTATGTCTGTCTGTCTGTCTTGTCTGTCTGTCTGTCTGTCTGTCTGTCTGTCCTGTCTGTCTGTCTGTCTGTCTCTCGGTCTGTCTGGTCTGTCTCTCGGTCTGTCTGTGCTAGCACACAGTCAGTCACTAGTGTTGTCTACGTACACTTGACAACTGCTAGACATGACCGCTTTTACATTATTTTCCCATTTATATTTTATTTTAAGTGTTTTTATTGGTTTTTCTTTCCTTCATTGACGTCGCCCATTCACGAACTAGCTCTGTTAGGTGTGTGTGTGTGTGCGCGAGCGCGTGTGTGTGTGTGTGTGTGTGGTTTGTGTGTGTGTGTGTGTGTGTGTGCGCGCGTGTGTGTGTTCGCATATCCTTTACAGAACATCGCTGTCTACATCAGCATCTTTCAGTTGATTGTTGACTTCTTGGCAAGATTACGCTCAGTAGTTTGCCATTGCTTTCTGAGCGACCGCATCACATATCCCTTAAGTTACGACGCGGATAGGACTGCCACCGATTCTCACGCACGTCACGTTACCTCACGAGAGTGTACGGGATTACGGAGAAAGTCGATAACGCCTAGGCCAAGGAAACCGGCTATCTCTGTTAGGTAATTCTTTGAATCTGTTTTGGCATTTCTTTCGTTTGTTCGAATAATCAGCAAATGTGTATTATATATTTCTCTCATTACTATTTCTTATCCTGTATTCTTTTGTTCATTCTTTCGAATTCTTTCTTTCATTCTTTCGTTTTTGGCCGTGTGTGATCTCTGGCACATTTACCTTCAGTAGTTTGCCATTGCTTTCTGAACCGCCGGCGTTCATACCCTTGAATGAAACCATCAAAGGCTGTCTGCTTCCAAATCGCCCGCAAGCTGTTTTCGAATCCAACATGCAGGATTACGAATTGCGTCCGTAACTCCTCCGCCACAAAGCTTGTTCTCACGGTAGCTTCCTGGAATGTTAGTCTCTCGTCATTTACAGTCGCAATCAACCTCAACATTTGTGTTTGCATGTTGTTTACTAGGCTAAGTGTATATTTCCAGACGTTTACTATTGTTGTATGGACGACCGACACTCATGTCATTTTTAACAATCAACACAAGGCTGTCTGCTTCCAAATCACCAAACCTGACTGGCGATTAAAACATATCCGATTATTCCTGAAGACTTGAAACCAGGCATTGACAAATCGACCGCATTCTGTTCCCCTGACTCTCAACAAGGCTAGTTTTTATTAAGTTGAACGCTACACCGGAACCGGAGACATTTCTCGGCTAACACAGAAGTGTGTGCATACCAGGGTCTCCCCAGAATAACTGACAACATGGTCGAGTGATAACATCAAAGAGGCGCGAAACAAAAGTATATACGCACACAAGACTCGACATGTACAGAATGTATTCTTCTTGGATTCGTTTTTGGTTATGTATTGGGGGGAATGGGAGTATTGAAGATGGCATTAATTTTAACGCAACGGTTTGCATAATAATAATAGTAGTAGTAGTAGTAGTAGTAGTAGTAGTAGTAGTAGTAGTAGTAGTAGTAGTAGTAGTAGTAGTAGTAGTAGTAACGTAATATAATAATACTACCAATAATAATAATGATAATAATAATTATTATTAGTATTATTGTAATTATAATTATAATGATCTTGATAATGATATTGTAGTTGTTGAACCCTCTGCCTCCGCATCTCTAGGAAGAAAGCCACAGCTGGTTAACATATACAGCATCGCGCGCTATGGGGCGCCTGTCGTCAAAAAATATTAACTTAACATCACGAGCCTGCAATATGATTTAACTGCACGTAAATTTCGTTACTTGGGTTATTCTATTTACCACAATGTGTTAATCCTCTTTGTGGAGTGTGTGGGCGAGAGGTTAATCAATATCAGATTGGTGGTAAATACAGGAAGTATAGCACCCCTTGACACAATGTGAGGATTGTTGGGTATATGGTGCTTATTATATATTTGTATAATTATTATATATTTGTATTTGTACTGGCACTGGTTGAGTGATGTGCTTAATATGACACTGGCCCTCTGTACTTTCCATGGCATTTTTTTTGTCCCCGCTCGCTTTGAATTCAAACGTAGTCCATACGCACTAGTTCTAGTAGCACTGGACTAAATGTTGCGTGTGGATTAGCTTTCCCTATCACCAGTGTCCCTCGCCATCAGGTAAACCCATTCCGATTTCAGAGGTACTTGTAATTTACGTCCCCAAGTTAAGGTCGAGAAGTCACCATTTTTGTCCAATTATCCGGTCTAGAGATTGTACCCCTTAACTCGGCATCAGCCCACCGGGTGTTTAAGAGCTCGCGTTCTTATCCATTCAGTCATGCTGACCTCTTTTCATGGCATTTTATATTACCCATTTTAGAGTGGGTTGACTTTGTAGATCAGGTGAGTTTAGACAATATCTGCCTGGCTGGGAGGCTCCAACAATTGACCACCAAGTCAGCAGGCAAGCGTAATAACGCGGCACCCCTATGTTGATGGCTGATTGTTATTGCTAGATTAATCCATGGCGCCCACTATTGATTTATTGACTGAAAAAAAAGAAAACCTCGCCATGGCACATAGTGCTTGACTCTCTAAAATCGAAATGTATGGATGCTGATTGCTCCCGTAGCGCAGTGATTAAGCATGCACCTATGTTGTCCCCACTGACATCACGCATGTTACATTACAAAAATGACACGGAGTAGCCGTGACAGACAGGGTATGATGTCCACTTCAGACTTGGAAGAAACCGAACACAATCCGAGTACAATCCGAGCAAAATCCGAATTCAATGCGAGCACAATCCTAGCACATGGTTGGTCATTTCCCCAAGAATCGTTAGCATCTAATGATATCATATTGCTTAGTAGCGAGATCTGATACCTAGCCTTGTCGATAAGGGCAAAAACCAGGAGGTCCCGTCCAAGACCCCACAACGGTTGGACATCGTAAAGAGTAAGCCGTAAGGTCGCCACCCTAGCAACAATCATAGGGAAAAAATCTACCCACGGGTAAGTCCGTTTCCTTAGATAGGATTTCTCTAGAGAAAGAATCCCTTACGTAAATGCACGCCGAAGTCGGGCATACTGACATCTGACTTGCATAACTAGGTGTGACGCATTTACCTCGAAAGAAAAACAAAGAAGAACTGGAAGAAGCCGAACAACAAACATCTTCATCGAGATGACATTGCCTATTATAATATCAAGAATTGATCCTTATCATATCAAATTAGTGAAGCATTTTTTTCCTCTGCCTCTTATCATTCCAGAATCGAGTTCATTAAGAACAGACTTCTTCTGAAGACCTACTCGAATATTCTAATCGTTGTAGGCGGGGTGGAACCCACCGCGGTCAACTGGAGGAGCAGTATTTAGCGAAAATTGCCTGAGATTGAAACATGGACTCGGAGCTGCTGTTGATGCA
>JACEFZ010020012.1:235000-280077 GCA_014155875.1 Cepaea nemoralis
TCCTTGACTTGGGGACGTAAATTGCAAGTACCTCTGAAGTCGGAGTGGGTTCGCTTGATGGTGAGGGACATTGGTAATGGGGAAAGCTAATCCACACGCAAAAATTCAGCCCAGTGCTACTGGGAGTAGCTTGTTTGGACTACGCTTGAGTTCAAAGTGAACGATCGCCCCCCCCCCCCCCCCCCCCCCCAATGCACACATACAACCGTTAGAGTGGAATATTATAAGTTTGGTTCTAAGGTCTATTTCTTTTTGCTTCCAAAAATAAATTAGTGTTATAAACGTTCCTCTTAACCTGACTGGTAGAAGTAGTAGAGTTGAGTATGCTAGTTAGTTTCTGAGTTAATCTTGACTTGTGGAGACTACACTAATGCAACCACTCTAAGCGGAGTGAGATAAACTTACACAAAACTAATGCAACCACTCTAAGCGGAGTGAGATAAACTTAACAAAACTAATGCAACCACTCTAAGCGGAGTGAGATAAACTTAACAAAACTAATGCAACCACTCTAAGCGGAGTGAGATAAACTTAACAAAACTAATGCAAACACTCTAAGCGGAGTGAGATAAACTTAACAAAACTAATGCAACCACTCTAAGCGGAGTGAGATAAACTTATACAAAACTAATGCAACCACCCTAAGTTGAGTGTGATAAACTTAGACTAAACTAATGTGACCACTCGGAGCGGAGTGTGTATGTTACACTTAGTTCCCTCCAAGGACATTGGTCAAGAATTAATCTCCAGCAGTGCAGGGTTCTTTATTTTTTCTGACCAGTACATCTCAGGAATCCACCCAGCCACATAATTTTCTTTGGTATGGCTGGTAGGTAAAACTGGCGAGTTAGGAAACTGGCCAACCCACACCAAGCCTCGCCTATATGTAAGTTCAGACACCTCACACCCAATCGTCAGTATCTGCCGTGGGACTATATTTATCTATTAATCCAAACTATTATATAGGTGTTGGTAGTGGACACTGAATACAAAGATTAGAACACAAAAAAAAATAGAGGATACTGTGATGTGTATTAAGTGAATAATAGGAAGAATCACAAGAGCGGCTAAGAAGACAGTATTGAAATTGTGCAGGAAGCTAATGAGAAACGGCATATTATTACAAACATAAAGACCAGATAGCCTTTTTGGTTTAGTTTCGGTAAAAGAAGAGTACAAAATTAAAACTTTCGAAATGCAGTTATACTGACATGTAGTAAGAATATCGAACCGAAAACAGGAAACGATAACAGACACAAAAGTGTCTTAAGAACTGGTATAGAAGATAACAATACCCAGTAAAACCAAACGCAGATAATTAAAGAACTTCGGCCGTATAAAAGACACAGGTGCTTGTTAAAGGATCTCCTGCAGGGTAAGATGGAGGGGAATCGTGCAAGAGGAAGGCAACGTTACAGGTTGATGGGCAACATAGGGAGATAGACTTGAGAAGCTTATTGAGTGTACCATTCACACGCCGGACAGAGGGCGTTTGGGACTCATTTATAGCCGACCCTCAATGCGGAGACGGCAATGATTTATTGATTAACGAAAAGAAACGACATGGGTAACAATGGAACAACCGGGAATGGTTTAAGACCGATTTCATTGCAACGGGTTTTATCACACATCACTCGGTCTCTTTCCGCAGAACGGTCTGTTGACAGCACTGCACAGGATATGCACTCCGCATCTCCATCAATGACCGCTAGTAGTCTCTGAGAAATCTGCATTTGTGAACTAAATGTCATGAAAGAAACCCACGATCTTCGAAACGCGAGGCAGGCGACTTAACCACTTGTCCACGGAGAACCCAAGAATAAGAGTGTTAGAGACACATTGTGATAATGCTGGATGGTTACAGTTACACACCACCAAAAGAAGAGAATCACAAAATCAATTAGAAAGCCACCAACACCAGCGCAAGACGATTACCATTTTATGGACAGACCAGAATAAATAATTCTGCGCCCCAGAGCAGGACACAATTGATTACGCAACCACATGTATACAAAATTTAAGATTGGCAAATCAGCCATGTACACATGTAGATTGACGTCACAGGCAGCAGATCATACTCCAAATCCCGAACACGACATATCTAGCCAAACATTCTGGCATAGAGAAACAACAGTGGTACATCATTTTTATGGATCATACAGTGAACTATTAAAAGACAATGAAGTTTTATTCAAGCGACAACACTGCAGATATAACAAGTCAATTTCCGAAGAATAAAGGAAGAAGAAAAAGAAGCTTGATGGGTTGGCAGTGTGGCAGGAACAAGCTCATCCCATGAACTTATCAAGAACACTGAAAGCAGATGGTGTTAGAGGAACATGATCATCAGCTCCGCCCAACCAGTTCCCCGATGAGAGACCGTGATATCACCTATTGTTCTTTCTAGCTTTATCACAGCGGGAAATCGTGTGATAAGTATATATTTACAGTAGAGACAGGACACCATGAAAACAAATAAACACTCGGAGAATCACAGTTAGATAACATAAACAAAAGTATGATGGCGGCTGCTGACAGTATGCCCTACAAGGGTCTACGTGAGTAATTCTTTATGCTTGGTTCCCTTTGCTTCAAAACGTAGCAGTAATTTGAGTATGTGCCATCTTGGCCACAGGTATATCGGGGCCTCAGAGGCTGCCTACCCGAGACCGATGCCGATCTGTGATCTATTGTTAGAGTAACCGCAAGCTGAGAAGGTAAACTAGACGTACAAATAAACAAGACTTTACCTGAGTGATGCAGTCAGCGGGTTATGTAGTTCTGCTAACTAGACCTGTGGCATGATCAATGTGTGGACTGTTGGAGGTCAAGTTGATGCAGAGGAGGTGGTTCTATAGAGGAATGCGGAGAACGACTTGGATAGATAAAAACTGGGGAGTGTTGATAGGAGGAACTCGTGAAGAGAACCTAGTACTCACTTCAGAAGTAGCCCTGGACATCTTTTTGCTAAGTCGTGAGAAAGGGGCAGATTGAATAATAATTATTAAAAGTCTCATCGCTGTAACCTGTTGTGGGTATGTCAAGTGTTGGGTTCATCACAAATTGTAGGCTTGAGTGTATGAAGGAATATGTGATCTTTATTTTCCTCCCATATCGAACGTCGAGAGCCGACATCGCACTCTCGCCTGGCCGCGATCCTGTCATTGTCAGCTTAACGTTCTAACCGTTACACCAACGCATTAAACATTGTCGTAAGTAAGTAACAGGTCGGCATATGTCACAGCACGGACAGGTGTCAGCACAAGAAGTAATACCTGCTGTTGGGATTGCTAAAAAATGTCGCTTAAAAGTCGACAGGGTCGCCTTCATTGCACCCGCGTTTATCTGGTATAGTTCAGTCTCTTTCTGGGGATCGCTAGGTGTGGGGGAACATGATCGTCCAAGCCAGTCGCAAGACACTTGATGATGGCGATGATGATGATGAAGGTGAATAAGAGCAACAATAGAAGGGGAGAGACATGGGAAAAGCCAGAAAGAAAACATTACACACACTGACAAATGTGTAAAATAATCAGTCTTATTATCTCCATCTTTCCGTGTTACTTTCTTCTTTATTGTTTCGCCAGTATCCTGGATTTAAGTTTTTTTTTTTTTTTTTTGTTCTTCAGTTTTACTGTTAATGCATTGCCGATGCTCGAATAACTGTCTGTAAATGAACTAGGAAACTTCTGTTTCCAGCTAAGTATTCTTTACTTTCGTTCCTTGTTTGTTGACCGAAGACTTTGTTGAAGCGTTTAATTTTGCATCTTTAAGCGTCCTTCTTTTGTAGAGATTCTAAGTCACGTTTTACATTCATTCGCTTGGTTCTTCTTCTTCTTCTTCTTCTTCTTCTTCTTCTTCTTTTTCTTCTTCTTCTTCTTCTTCTTTCTTCTTCTTCTTCTTCTTCTTCTTCTTCTTCTTCTTCTTCTTCTTCTTCTTCTTCTTCTTCTTCTTCTTTCTTCTTCTTCTTCTCCTTCTTCTTCGTCTCTCTCTTTTCTCCTTCTTCTTCTTCTTCTTACTCCCATTCTCCTTGTTCTTCCTCCTCTTTTCCTTCTTCTTACTCCTCTTCTCCTTCTTCTTCTTCCCCCTCTTCTTCATCTTCCTCTACATTCGTTCAAAAACCAGCATGATCTGCGTGATGTCCGTTGTGGAGATGTTGGGATGTGAGCATATTTTTCTGTCCTTGTCTGTTTTACACTTCACAAGACATTTCAAGTTACCCATGTTAGACTGCACGCTTTCATGGCAAAGACGTTACTGATGCAATTCGTAATCCCGCATATCGCATTCGAAACACAGCTGCGGGAGATTTGGCAGCAGATCGCCTTGTGTTCGTTTGTTTACGAAATGGTATGGGTGCTGGTCGTTCAGAAAGCAATGACACACTACTGAACGTAAACTTGCCACGAGATCACAAACAATATACAAATGCTGGGGTTGACTGCGATATCCTGTAAAGGATATGCAACTAACATATTTTAACACGTTAGACTGGGTCGACCTGGGAGCCCGGAACAGTTGTTTAAAATCCGCACCATCTTCCATAAGTGTCATTAAATAGCTATGAATTTTATTTCTCTTGTTCTGGAAGGCAATCACAGCCTCTGTCTTGCTCCCTGGCGCATATCACCCAAAAATTAGACTACGCAAAAAATTTTAAGTGTCGAAAAATTCGCCTGACACATAACGTAAGCAGATCTGCTATACAGTTTAATATATTTGCCAAAAATATTTTTATGGTTCTGTCGTACGCATGGCTGCATTTTGCAAACATGAAACAGGGAAAAAGAACACATCTCCGTGAGCTTTTCTGCTTGTTACAAAAATATGTGTGAGAAAGACACCAGGCACTCCGGGTATGTTTATTTCATCGATAAAGTTATAACATGGTTATGCCGATAGAAAGACTTCATAGTGGCTCAGATTAACCTTTGGGGATAGCATATATCCGGGAGTCGGTCAAGCCGTCTGCCTCGCGCTCCGAAGGTTGTGGGTTCGATTCCGGGCTACTACCATAGTAAAGTATAGACGGGACTCTATAGTAAAGCATAGGCAGCACCCATAGTAAAGCATAGGCAGGACCCTTAGTAAAGTATAGGCAGGACCCATAGTAAAGTATAGGCAGGACCCATAGTAAAGTATAGGCAAGACCCATAGTAAAGCATAGGCAGGACCCATAGTAAAGCATAGGCAGGACCCATAGTAAAGCATAGGCAGGACCCATTTATCTTCTTGGTGGCATGTTGGGTATATGGTGCTTGGACCATATTTGTGTATAATCGTCGGCATTCCATGTGTGTTGTGATCAATATCATGCTTGTGACCTTTAATTCAATGGAAATTTCAAGGTAGCCATTTTCTCTGAGTGGAACTGGGAGCCCTTATACATTTAAAAATTCCGCCTCTATGGGTTTCGAATACATGGCCCCCCTCTGCCGTGCGTCCACCTTGACTAGGTAGAGGGGCTTGCGCGTTCCAATGACCCCAAGAGCTATGCCGACGGTAGCACAGCTACTGGTAGGGTCACCCATGTCGGACAGGTCAAGGGAGAGGGACCAGACGAAGTGACGCACAAACCTGCTGCCTTGTAGGTAGACTGGGGACAGTCAAAGGCTAGGGAAAGCATCCCGAACAAATGCTTGTCGATATCGGATGTACTAAGCCACAGGCTTGACAAAGAAGTGCAACGTAACTTTATCATTTCATGATGCCACAGATGAAAATTAATCGTTATGGTGCTAATCCCGTGAAGTCCCATCAGGCGGTGAAAGTGCCGGGCCCCCTGCCTCGAGGGGGTCCACCCATGACTACTGGTGGTCACCTTCCCCTGTGCTGTGGAGTCAAGGCACAGAGGAGTAGGTTAAGAGCTATTGACCAAATACCAAGGACACTCAACATACTACAGTGGAATGCCGAAGGAGTTTATAACAAGAAAGAATCCCTGACACAGCGTCTTCATAAAGATAGAATAGATGTGGCATGCATTCAAGAGACACACCTCAACGCCAAGCGCAAATTTTCAGTCAGGGGATATCAGGCCACACGTTTCGACCGCGAAGGACATAAAGGAGGAGTTATAATACTTACACGAAATACAATACCTTGCAGCGAAGTATCTGTGATCTCTGACAACCAAACAGAAATTATAGGTGTTGATATAATGATAAAGGACGTGAAAATAAGAATTTACAATCTTTATAGCCCAGCAGATAAGGATCTTACACTCTCAAACATGAAAATAACTGACACAAATTGCATTATTGTCGGAGACTTTAATAGCCGTTCAGAAAGATGGGGATACCCAGATACTGACAAAAGAGGAGATGAAGTGGAGGACTGGGAAATAGACTCAAATCTCCATCTACTCAACAAAGCGGATGACACACCGAGCTTCTACTCCAGAAGCTGGATTACCACTTCTACTCCAGACTTAGCTGGAGGGTGTGTGTGGGTAGTGGTATTGTGATCGAGAGATTGGTTGGGGGTGGGTGTGTGGGTGCGTAGTGGAGGATGTTTGCGTGAGTGAGTGTCTGTTGGTGGACGGGTAGGAAATGCGTGTGTGGGTGGAGAGAGGTGTGTGGTGTGTTAGTTGGGATATTGTGTGGGTGAGGTATGTGTTTGTGGGTGGGGGATTTTTGTGGTGTGTGAGTGGGGGTATGTGGGGTGGATGGGTAAGGGTATCTGTGTGGGTGTGGGTGGGAATATTGTGTGGTATCTGGGTGGGGGTATGTGTGTGGTGTGTAAGTGGGGATGTGTTGGTGAGGGATGTGTGTGTGTGGTGCGTGGGTTGGGAATAGTGCGTGGTAGGGGTGTATGTGATGTGCGGGTGGGGGATTGTGTGGTGGGGGATTAGGTTATGGCATGTGTGGTGGGTGGAAGTTGTATGTGTGGGTGGTGGGGTGTGTGTGAGTGGATTGGGGATGTATGGGTGGTTAGGGAGATGTGTGTGTGTGTGGGGGGGGGGGGGACATGTTAGTTGGTGGGGATGTGTGTGTATGGTTTGGGGATGTGTGAGTGGATGTGCGATGTGTGGGTTGGTGGGGGATTGTGTGCATGGGTGGGGAATATGTTGTCGATAGAGATGTGGCTGGGGGATGGGTGGTTTGAGGTGTGAGTGGGGAGAGGATGTGTGGGTTAGGATGTGTATGTGGATGGGAGTGGGATGTGTGGGTTGGTGGGGGAATGTTTGTGGGTGGCGAGTGTGTTTTGGTTGGGGGATCAGGTGAGGGCAGTGTGTGCGGGTGGGGGATGTGCGGGAGGGGGATGGGTCGGTTGGTGGGGTATGTATGTGTCCCTTGGTGTGCGTGTGTGTGGGTAGGTGGGGGTGTGTATGTGTCCCTTGGTGCGCGTGTGTGTGGGTAGGTGGGGTGTTGTGTGGGTGGGGTGATGTATGGATAGGTGGGAGATGGGCCTCACAACATGGTAATTAGCCTTGTTTATGTTTACAACATTCATTTCACAATGTTTATTTTTCTTCCTATGTAAATGTATAATGCTCTTGATGAACGAAAGACGAGTGATTGGAAGGGCCGAATGTAAGACGGGCCTGCGCGCCCAATTTGTGACCCTAATAAAGTTGATTTGATTTGATTTGATTTAGCTTTCTGCACAGGAGACACCCTTCACAAAATCGACCGCCATGTGCTGGACCAATTAGCAGGTAGTGACCACAGACCAATCAAGCTTGTAATGAATATGGAGTATGTTCCACACGGAACAAAAGCCCTCTGCCCCGCTGGAATTACAAACGAGCAGATTGGGACAGATTTGCCACACTAACAGACAAATATTGTGAAAATATAAATACACGATATGGCAACATGAAGCAAATGGTGGAAAGTCTAAACAGAGCAATATACAGGCAGCCACTGAGTCCATTCCAAGAGGAGCGAGGAAAAATTACAAACCATACTGGACTGAAGAACTACAAAGTTTGGAGGACAAAGTTGAAGATGCCAGGAAGACAGCAGAGAGAGAACAAACAATTGAAGCGAATACCTCTCTCAAAGCCATCTCAGCAAAATATAAAAGAACAGTAAATCAAACAACAAGAGATCGTTGGAGGGAAAAACAGAAAACCTGAATTTGACAGGGATGGAAACAAACTATGGAAACTAGTGAAAGCCATGAACAATGAAGGACCTAGAAACAAACAAATAACAATTAAACAAGGAAATGCCTTGCTTACAGGAAAAAAGGCTGCAAATGCACTAATGGAACACTATGCCAATGCAAACCACATTGATATTACAACCTGAACAGAAGAAAGCAATCAAAGACAAACAGATACATCATAGAAATACAGAGACGGCAGCAGAATATATGATGGCAAATCTAACAATGGAAGAAATGGAACAGGCAATGAATACCCTAAAAAAGAAGAAATCACCAGGAAAGGATGGAATCACAAATGAAATGCTAATAGGACTAGGCACCAAGGCAAAGAAGAAACTACTAGCAGTCCTAAATAACAGCTGGAAGAGAGGAATAGTCCCACAGGCATGGAAGGAAGCTATACTAATACCAGTCCCAAAGAAAGGAAAAGACCTGGAAGAACCAAATGGCTATCGACCTATCAGTCTACTTAGCTGTGTAGGAAAATTAATGGAACGCATTATCAATGGCAGGCTAACCGGACAGGTCAAGGGAGAGGGACCAGACGAAGTGACGCACAACCTGCTGCCTTGTAGGTAGACTGGGGACAGTCAAAGGCTAGGGAAAGCACCCAAAATATGCTTGTCGAAATCGGATGTACTGAGCCACAGGCTTGACAAAGCAGTGCAACGTAACTTTATCATTTCATGATGCCACAGATGAAAATTAATCGTTATGGTGCTAATCCCGTGAAGTCCCATCAGGCGGTGATAGTGCCGGGCCCCCTGCCTCGAGGGGGTCCACCCATGACTACTGGTGGTCACCTTCCCCTGTGCTGTGGAGTCAAGGCACAGAGGAGTAGGTTAAGAGCTATTGACCAAATACCAAGGACACTCAACATACTACAGTGGAATGCCGAAGGAGTTTATAACAAGAAAGAATCCCTGACACAGCGTCTTCATAAAGATAGAATAATGTGGCATGCATTCAAGAGACACACCTCAACGCCAAGCCAAATTTTCAGTCAGGGGATATCAGGCCACACGTTTCGACCGCGAAGGACATAAAGGAGGAGTTCTAATACTTACACGAAATACAATACCTTGCAGCGAAGTATCTGTGATCTCTGACAACCAAACAGAAATTATAGGGTGTTGATATATAATGATAAAGGACGTGAAAATAAGAATTTACAATCTTTATAGCCCAGCAGATAAGGATCTTACACTCTCAAACATGAAAATAACTGACACAAATTGCATTATTGTCGGAGACTTTAATAGCCGTTTCAGAAAGATGGGGATACCCAGATACTGACAAAAGAGGAGATGAAGTGGAGGACTGGGAAATAGACTCAAATCTCCATCTACTCAACAAAGCGGATGACACACCGAGCTTCTACTCCAGAAGATGGATTACCACTTCTACTCCAGACTTAGCTTTCTGCACAGGAGACATCCTCCACAAAATCGATCGCCATGTGCTGGACCAATTAGGCAGGTAGTGACCCACAGACCAATCAAGCTTGTAATGAATATGGAGTATGTTCCACAGGAGCAAAAGCCCTTGCCCCGCTGGAATTACAAACGAGCAGATTGGGACAGATTTGCCACACTAACAGACAAATATTGTGAAAACATAAATACACGATATGGCAACATGAAGCAAATGGTGGAAAGTCTAAACAGAGCAATAATACAGGCAGCCACTGAGTCCATTCCAAGAGGAGCGAGGAAAAATTACAAACCATACTGGACTGAAGAACTACAAAGTTTGGAGGACAAAGTTGAAGATGCCAGGAAGACAGCAGAGAGAGAACAAACAATTGAAGCGAACTATCTCTCTCAAAGCCATCCTCAGCAAAATATAAAAGAACAGTAAATCAAACAACAAGAGATTCGTTGGAGGGAAAAAACAGAAAACCTGACTTTTGACAGGGATGGAAACAAACTATGGGAAACTAGTGAAAGCCAGAACAATGAAGGACTAGAAAACAAACAAATAACAATTAAACAAGGAAATGCCTTGCTTACAGAAAAAAGGCTGCAAATGCACTAATGGAACCTATGCCAATGCAAACCACATTGATATTACAACTGAACAGAAAAAGCAATTGATGTTGACGTCATTGTTTGCCCCTCCCCATCTTCGACCACTTATCTTTCCCTATAAAGTCAAATTGACTTCTGGGAATATAGTTTTAACCTCACCACCGCGTCCGAGTGTATAATGCGATATACATTTAGTACAATAGTACTGGAGTTAGAAAACTAGCAACTTCCGCAAGTCTCACAGACATGCTAGTGTGTGTGTGTGTGTGTGTGTGTGTGTGTGTGTGTGTGTGATATGTTGTATGTGTTCGTACGCGAACGTGTGTGTGAGAGTTTGTGTGTGTGTGTGTGTATGTTTGTACGAGTCTCTCTTTTACGCGTCAGTCTTTCCAAGCAAGGGATTCAGATAAGTACCTTTAATTAGTTTAATATTGTCTTAGTGTGTTTCATGTAGGTTTGTGTCGGTATGTATTTGTTTGTCCTGTGCTGACGAAGGCTTTGGCCGCAACGTCCAATTTGTCTCTTGTAGTCGTGTTTTAGTAAAGCTCACAATCTACTTCTCGTTTTTTTGGGTGATTCACACATGGACCACGCGCAGAGGAAGACGAAGAATGGTTTCGCGAAATCGTCTACGAGTGGTTGTGTCTATAACTACGTAAATGATAGAAATGCAACATAGCTAGGCAGCTCTCGTTGTTTATCAACTTAACACAATTTTGTCTTGATTCTAGAATAATTTTTTTGCAAACATCTCTTTAATAAAAGAAAATATATATTTGTTTTGTAACTGCACCCACTTTTGATTCTCTGTATGCAAGCTGCGCGAATGAGTGCGCGAAAGTCTATTACTTTATAGGGGATAACATATCTGACATAAGCAACCGGACAGATAAACCAGACATTCTTGTTAGGTCTTCCTACATACACGAGTGTTCTTCACCTTCTGCCTTTTGTCTCTCAAAGGAATCCCAGTCTCTTCCATTGGGATAATCTTTTCAGACATCAGACAGAAAAGAATTCAGACACGCAGAAGGGCTGTCAACTGGATAGACAGACATACAGACAGACGGACAAGCAGACAGAAAGACATGCAGATAAACAAACTGGCGCAAATATCAAACAAACAGACAGATAAACAGGAACAGGCAGGCAGACAGACTAGCGTATAAATAGACAAACAGATACAACGACAGGCAGACAGACTGCAGCAGTAAGCTCTGCAAATTCATGTAGTCGAAAGAAACAGAGGGAGTAGGAAAAAAAAGAGTACGGAGCAGCAGCAGCAGTAGGAAAGAGGCGACTCACCTCCAGCGCGCTGCTCTCACTGGCAATCGTCGTGAAGCCAACGATATCTGAGAAGAATATAGACACCTGGTCAAACGACTCTGGAGTCACGGACAGTCCACTCTTAAGCTGCTCCGCGACGGACCTGTCAATGAGAACGTGTAAATAGTCAACTATATAAGTTTAGGTCAGCATGGCCGAATCGATAAGAGCCATGGCTCTAAAACTTCCGGTGTCCTGATGATGTCAAGGTAGCGGGTTCAACCCCTACACCAGTCTGTTGGACTAAGGTGTAGACTTCTAGTCCTTGACCCGGGGACGCAAATGAAAAGTATTTCAGAAGTCACCTGATGGCGAGGGACACTAGTAATAGAGAAAGCTAATCCACACGCAACAATCAGTCCAGTGCTTCTAGAGGTAGTAAACACAAGAAATCAATGGGGAGAACCGTTGAGGCCACTAAGAATATCACTTGGGCCTGTGTACCCAATTCCTAACCCTTTGATAATAAACTTTGAAAATAAAGTTCATGTGTTCGTTCGAAACATAGAGTTTGCATTCGCTCGCTTTGAACAGAATCGTGGCCCATAAACATGCTACTACGTCTAGTAAACACACATAGTATTATTTGGCGCTCACAGAAGGAGAGGAAGGAAACAGAGACTAGAAGACGCACTAGACAACATAAAATTTGAAAGCTATAATAGTTACCGACCGGGATCGAAACCAGTGCGTCTTCTAGTCTCTATTTCCTTCCTCTTCTTCTGTGAGCGCCAAATAATACTATGTGTGTTTACTAGACGTAGTAGCATGTTTATGGGCCACGATTCTGTTCAAAGCGAGCGAATGCAAACTATATGTTTCGAACGAACACATGAACTTCATTTTCAAAGTTTATTATCAAAGGGCTAAGAATTGGGCACACAGGTCCATGTGACATTCTGCACTTCTTTGTCTCTCTGCTGTCATACATTAATTCATGCATACGTCACATATGAATCTAATGTTTAGACAACAACGACATCACCTGAAACAATATGTATTATACATTCATGGGAAATGTACACACATCAATACTACAAGACTCACTGGTGGATGGACTGAGAATGTGGCATGGAGGAACATCATCAGCAGAGTTGATCCAGAACACCAACAATCTACATGATGGTCTACGCCAGCTCGCAGGGCACTTGATGATGATGATGAAGGTAGATGTAACGTACCACAGTTAGGGGGATGTTTATTATACTAATTGAGAGTATCACTATCATTATTTTTAAAGGGGGTACATAGTTAAGAAGCCGCTACCACAACGGGTAGCACGCTTACATGCCGGCCCAGTGGTTATGTGTTCGAATCCCCATAGTGGCGAAGTTACAAATTGACCAGGGCTGCTAGATGGACACATCCTACATTTGGTACCAGGAAATATTATGGGAAGCAAAGGCGACCGGTGTGCTATTGACCACATCAGCCCCTGGGTGCCGATTGGCCAATAAAATATGGGGATACCATCATATACTCAACACGTCCCGAGACGTGCAAGTTTAACCTCAGCTAGCCATTTATACCATTCTGCCTACGCTCTAGAAGTTTCTCTTTTGGACGACATCTCCGTATCCTCCTTGTAAAGGCCCATAATTGTCAAAGTCACGATTGTCTTCGTACCAAAGACACACACGGGATTGTGGGCAACGAAAGACCGGAGCGCATGGCCGACATTCTCTATCTTCCCGGTCGTTGTGCGGTTGTACAAACACTCTCTTCAGCATAGGGTGATCAGACAGTGGCTGTGTTCCGCTGTTGGTCATCTCTCATCTTCTGACTGTGACTTTGCCTCCTACACAACTTCATGATCTTCCTTGTCGTCCCCGATCATTCTGATCTTTGTTCGAACAAATAGCTAGCATCTTGCTTTCATTGTCTACTGTCGGCTCACACATTGAATTACCTACCTACCTACCTACCTACCTACCTACCTACCTACCTACCTACCTACCTACCAGACAACCAACCACCCAATAAAGCCTATATACCTACCGACCTACTTATCTATTTACATGCCTACCGGCTCACCTACCCACCGACCGACTACATATCTAACTGCCTAATTAGCTACCTACCAACCAACCTATCTACACACCTACTTACCTACCTACATAATACCTACCTAACAACTTACCTATCTACCTACGGTCTGTACATCAAGGATGATGATGACCATTCATTTCAGGTAGTGGGGTTGAAAGTTTAGAGCCGTGAGTTCTAAAATGGCTGATAAGGCCTATTTTGGCCTTAAGAAGTGTTTGACAATCTAGTCGAAGAATGCTTGGCGTTCAGGAGGAGGATCTCCTTCAGTGATTTTTCTGTTCAGTCTTTTTTATTTTTATTTTTTATTTCACAGCTCTTGCAGTCCTGTTACTTCACATATGAATACACCTTTACGTAATGATGTACGCCACGAATTTCGGTCTTTGACAGCAGTCTCCCAAGTGTCGTGATGAATTCCAAAAGCTAAACCTACCTACCCACCTACTCAACAACCTATCTACCTACCGAACTACTACCTAACAATTTACCTACCTACCCAGCTGAAACAAATCAGTCTACCCGTTTCACCCATCAGCCCACCCATCCACCCGTCCGTCCACCCGCCTGTCTCTCCGTCTGGCTGGTATATCTAAGACTCTGTCTACTACTTACGGTGGCAGCATCTGAAAGAGCAGGGTGTCAGTCTTCTTCTTCTCGGCTTCGAGTTCTTCCGTGCGCTCGTTGACCAGCTGCTCCAGGTTGCTGCTGTAGGACTCCAGCATCTGCAGCATGTTGTCCATGATGTTGAGCCGCCTGCAACAACCAGGGTATGTCAATATGTGTATGGTAATGGCCCGCTAGCGTGGTTATGTGACGTGTAGAGGGGAGCTACTGGAAGAGTGAGAGAAATGAAGCATGTTGTCCATGATGTTGAGCCGCTTGCAACAACCAGGGTTTGTCAGTACGTGTGTGATAGTCGGCCGCTAGCGTGGTTATGTGACTTGGAAAGAGGAGCTACTGGAAGAGTGAGAGAAAGGAAGCATGTTGTCCATGATGTTGAGCCGCTTGCAACAACCAGGGTGTGTACGTACGTGTATGATAGTTGATTGCTAGCGTGGTTATGTGACCTTTAGAGAGGGGTTACTGGAAGAGTGAGAGAAAGGAAGCATGTTGTTCAAGATGTTGAGTCTCCTGCAACAACCAGGGTGTGTCAATATGTGTGGTAGTCGCCCGCTAGCGTGGTTATGTGGTCTGGAGAGAGGAGCTACTGGAAGAGCGAGAGAAAGGAAGCATGTTGTCCATGATGTTGAGTCGCCTGCAACAACCAGGATTTGTCAGTAAGTGTGTAATAGTCGACGGCTTGCGTGGTTATGTGACGTAGGAAGAGGGGTTACTGGAAGAGTGAGAGAAATGAAGGGTTATACAGATAGTCAGCTAGATAGGTATACAGACGCAGGAAAATTTATAGAGAACAGTAAATAAAAATATATACTGAACGACAAAGATATATTATGTTTTTTTTTCGCATATCCTTTACAGGACATCGCTGTCAACATCAGCATCTTTCAGCTGATTGTTGATTTCTTGGCAAGATTACGCTCAGTAGTTTGCCATTGCTTTCTGAGTGACCGGCTCACATACCCCGTAAGTTACCAACGCGACGAAAACCGCTACTGATTCAGGTTACCTTCCTCACGTGGATATACGGGATTACGGAGAAAGACGTTAACACCTAGGCCAGGGAGACGGCACAAAAATAGATAAAAAGGTACAAATAGATGTACAATAGACAGTTGCATAAATAAATAGACAGTCATACAGACAGACAGATGGATAGATGCATGGATAGATAGATAGATGGACGGACGGACGGTCTGATATGAGTTGGTGAGAGCATTGGGAGATTTTTTTCTTTTTCGTTCGCTCTATTTGAACTTCAGTATAGTCCACGATGGACTGATTTTTGCGTGTGGGTTAGTTTTCCCTGTTACCAGTGTCCCACGCCATCTGACGAACCCACTCCGACTTCTGAGGTACTTGTAATTTATGTCCTAAAGTCAAGGACGAGAAGTCAACATCTTAGTCCAACTGACCGGTGTAGGGGTTGAACCCGCTACATCGCCATCAGCACTCCGGGAAGTTTGGGGATGAAAGATAGAAGAGCAATATCAGAATAATAGTCCTTCCCCCCCCCCCCCCCCCCCCCCCACACACACACACACACAACCATAGTCAGACACAGACACAACACACACTCACACACAACACATCAGCTCGCAAGCGGACAGCACTCACTTGGGCCCGTTCATCTCCCGAAGTCTCTTGCGGATGTTGTGGAAGTCGGGCCGAGCCTCGGGCAGCTCTGACCAGCAGGAGACCATCAGGGACAAGGCTTTCGGCGGGGAGTCTGTCTCATTGGGGATGACAGGACGGTAGGGTCGGCTGTGTCCCTCGCCCCTGACCAGGGTGATGATATCTGTCGTGGGAACGATGGTGTATGAATGTCTGACTTCATGATAAATGCCAATGTGTTACTACTACTGCTGCTGCTGCTGCTGCTGCTTTTCTACTACTACTACTACTACTACTACTACTACTACTACTACTACTACTACTACTACTACTACTACTACTACTACTACTACTACTACTACTACTACTGCTGCTTGCTGCTGCTGCTGCTGCTGCTGCTGCTACTACTACTACTACTACTACTACTACTACTACTACTACTACTACTACTGCTGCTACTACTACTACTGTGTTTTTGTTTCTACAACAACAACAACAATATCACAACCAGTCCTCTCAGCTTGCAGGACTAACGTGTACACTCACTTTCAGGATCTATGCTATTGTAGAAGTATGGGTAACTGCGAAGGAGAATCTCCTGGAGAATGATGGCGAAACTGTACACATCCCCCTTCTGCGTTCCTTTGTGTGGACGTTTGGGCATCCTCAGAATCTCCGGGGCTGTCCATAGAAGGCCTGTAGGAAAGAAACCTGAAGCAATTAAATCGACATATTTACCCTGGCCTAATAGCAGGTCGTGTTGTGCCTCTGATCTGGCAAATGTACAAAATCAGTATAAATGATTCAGCGCCAAAGGATAATTGTCAGGGTCTTAAACTTGGCTCGCTAACCTAACACATGTGAGACAGTACAAGTACAACGTGATTTGACGTAAGACTCAACGACACACCGTTCAATGGATTTATTCACGGATCAAATACATTACGATGATCACAACAATATATACTTAATACTTCAATACACTTACATCCACAATACAGCTCACAAGTCTAACATCTCAAGATGTCCAGACACTCGACTTTCAGCACAGAAAACCACACAACGCCTTTCTCTCATCATGCGTCCGTCCAAGTCCGTGTCCCAGAGCTGTCTCCCGCTAGTTCGCCACTTGCCTCCCACCTCAGGTGGCTTCACGAGGCATGCGTGCGTTTAGCGTCGTCCTGGCCTGACCGCTGGTCGCTTCGTCAGCCAGCAAGTCTTGCAGGCCGGTAACTACCTACTCGCCTGGCGGCGTAACGAAGTTGCTGCATCCCTGCTGGGAGCTAAGTCGCCTGGCGGGCGTAACGATGTCACTGCATCACTGTACCCTTTCTGGACTCTGACACGCTCCCCCGGCAAATTCATGAAAGATGTCATCTTTCATGTATAATATATGTACATACTGGGTTAATATTCTAACCTTGTCAGAGTCTACCCTTCTGTTGTTATATACATTAGTATCAAAATACAAATAAATACACATATGCCATAGAAATATATAAGAAATGGAAGTTGCATTCAACGACATGTGGTGTTCAACCTTTAACACATGTCAGGTTTCATCCTCTCGATGGCTGATTACCTCAATTGCATTAATGACCCAGTCAGATCGGTAGTACCAGCTTCACGCATCTACCTCGCAGCATTCAAAAAAAAAACGTAATAATATGGTTCTTGAAACAAAAACCATCTAGCTAGACCGAAATACGGCTTTATATAAGTCGCATAAAACGCTCAAACCCTGACCTTATTTGGCCAGTAGCTCTTGTGTTGGTCTGCAATGTCGGCAACCCTCTGCCATGCCCAGTAGATGGCTACCTGTTGTGTCAACAATCTGGCAACAACATGGCTATTTATACGCAACACATTACTGAATACATTTCAAATTATGGCCCTTTGTGTAATGCTGTAATAACAAATAAATGAAAGGGAAATAATTTTCACATTAATGAAATACAATAATTTACAATAATTATCCTATTTCTTAGCGTCATTGCTTGACGTTTCTTCATATTAACGAGAAAAAGTCGGTAATATGAATACATTAATCAAGATATGATTCTAAGATTACACTACATAAATATATAAACACACAATTCGTGTATTTAACTTTGTTGATTCCTAAAGATTTTAGAATCGTCATAGATTTTTAAACTTTTATTTGTCGTCTGCTAATTTTGCTCTAAATTTCTAACTAATCCGGAAGTACACACGAACACTAAAATCAGCTGATGTTTAAGCTTGCAGAACACACTTGTTCCGGTTTGATGTAGTTACGGAAAGTACCATGTTCTCACAGTTCATGTGTTGGATGTTTCACTACAAAACCTTCTGGATTACGATTGACTGTTCATGTGTTGGATGTTTCACTACCGAACATTATGGATTTCGGTTCACTGCAATGGTGTAGCTGTCAATGTTTAGTTTACACGTTCACACACGTCTTTAAAATATCCCTGGAATGTTCCACACGCAGATGTCACTGTCAAATTGGATAGTTCGCTTACGGTAAGTTTTTGAGCGAATGTGACACTGTTCTTGTTCTTGGTATATACAATTAATAAAGTTCGCTTTCTACCACACACTACACAATTATACACGACAATCACTACATGAATTAGTAAAATAAGAACACTATATATAATGGGAGTAACCCCTATCACATTATTGTAGACATTACACAGCTTTTTGTGAATGGAAAAAATATATTCACTGATAAATGGCTGTGTCGGTCTGAGTGTATTTGTACACACTGCACTCAGACATTGGTGCTTACTGGGTCGGTCGGACAACGGGACAAAAGATCGGCAATTGAATTGGATCTGCCTGGGATATGTCGAACCTCAAAGCTATAATCTTGAAGTTTCAAGAGACCAGCGCGCTACCATATGATTTGAAGGTACACCTGAATTTATAAACGCAACGGGCTGCTGTCAGATTCCACGATGAAATGGCGTCCTAGAAGAAATCTGGACAATTTTGTTATACCCACCACTAAAGCTAGGGCTTCCAATTGAGGGATAGACCACGCCCGTTCTCTGGGCTTTAGTTTCCTGGATACGAAGTACACGGGATGGAGGATGTTATTGTACTCTTGTAACAAGACTGCTCCAATCGCCACGGAGCTAGCATCTGTACGCAATCTGAAAGGTAAATGGAGGTTGGGCAATTTCAGGATGAGATTATTTGAACTGTTATCAGAAAAACATGCTATTACTTTATGGAATGCAATTTTTAGGCATTCATTGTGTACAATTTTATCTGGTTTATCTTTTGTTAGTAAATTAGTAAACACTTCGGTCAGTTCGGAAAAATCAGGAATGAACTGCCGGTAATAGTTTATCAGTCCCAACAAACTTCTGACTTGTTTTTTTGTAGTCGGAAGTGAGAGTTTTAGTATCTTGGACACAATGTTATCGTCTGTCATGACAAAGCCATTGGATATTTTGTACCCCAAGAAAGATATTTCCTGGTAGGCTATGTCTACTTTCGCAGGCTTTACTGTCAGTCCGTGCTGTCTAATACGTTCAAATGTCTGTTCTAACGTCTTAATGTGCTCTGTCATCGTCTCTGTGTGAACACAGATGTCGTCGATATAGCAAATTATGTTAGGAATGTCTACTAAGAAGAAGTCGTGTCATACGTACGAAGGTGGCTGGGGCATTGACTAGCCCAAATGGAAGTTTGCACCATTCGTACAGTCCCCACGGTGTGGCAAATGCTGTCAGATGTCTGCTCTGTTCGTCTACTTCTATCTGATAATATCCTTTAGTCATATCTATCTTCGTGAAGAACCTAGCGTCTGTCAGTTCTGTCAGAAGATCGTCAGCGTTTGCCATTGGCTCCAAATCTAGAACAGTTATTTTATTTAGCTTTCGATAGTCGATACACAGTCTTATTGTATTGTCCTTTTTGCGTATTATGACCATTGGAGATGAGAAGTCTGATTGGGATCGTCTTATGATGTTGTTTTTCTCTAAGTTGATGATCTCCTGATGTAAATGTTCTTTGTAATGTAATGGAATGGTGTATGGTCTGCATCTTATGGGTGTGTTTGATGTGAGTGTGATATGATGCTGTACTAATTCTGTTTGTCCTGGGTTGTTGGAAAAGATGGTGTTGTACTGTTGTATAAGCTGTTTGCAACTGTTTGTCTCTGCTTGAGTTAACTTTGGGTTGATTTTGATCTCCTTCAAGCAGTTTGTCGTGTCTAATGCAGGTGTTGGAATCTCGTCACTAGCATCGTCGTCTTCGTGATCTATTATCACTGTACAAGCTGTCGTATCGTCTTGTTCGTTGTCTCTGTTGTGGTAAGGTCTTAGCATATTTATGTGAAATATTTTGTGTTTGTCTTTTATTTGGATTTCGTAGTCTACAGGTGAAATCTGTCTCGTCACTTTAAAAGGTCCCTGCCAAGAATCAGTCAATAAGTGTCTGTCACTAGGTAGTAGAAGAAGAACGTCCTGTCCAGGTGTCAGCGTTATTGTCCTGTTACCTTTGTCAGCATACTGTCTATAAGTAGCACCAGATAATTTTAGTGCATTCTTTGCAATAACACAAGATTTGATGATTCTTTCACGCAATGATGTAACATATACGTATGATGATATGGGTTTAAGTACTGGAGTAGAGTCAGTTAACATTTGGTGATAAATGGTCAATGGGCCACGTGGTTTGGCACCATAGATAAGTTCAAAAGGAGAGAAACCGGTACTAGAATGTGGTACCTCGCGATAAGCAAAAAGAATAGCTGGTAGATATACATCCCAGTTATTGGGGTGCTCTTGCGTTACTTTTGCAAGCATGTGCTTTAGATCCCCGTTAAATTTTTCTATTACTCCACTACTGTGAGGATGGTACGGGGAATTGAAACATTGCTTCACTCCCAACATTTTGGTGAAAGCTTGGGTAGATGCGGCAATAAACTGAGTGCCCCTATCAGATTGGATAGTATCTGGAAAACCTATCCGAGAAAAAATATGGAAGAACACTTCCATTATATCATTGGCAGTAATGTTCTTTAGCGGAATAGCTTCTGGCCAGCGACTACATTGATCAATGACAGTTAGAATATATTTATTCCCTCTAGTTGTTGTATGATTAAGAGGGCCCACTATGTCGACAGATAGTTTTTCAAAAGGTCGACTGGCTAAGTCAGTAACTTGCAACTTTGCCTGTGGGTGTTTACCTTTTTTTACCAGTTTCTGGCAGGTGTCACAACTTCTGCAATATTCTTTAATGTCATTGCAAAATTTGGGCCAATGAAACTGTGTCAGTAACCTTGATCTGGTCTTAACGTATGCCATATGCCCTGCAAGAGGTATATCGTGGGCAAGATGTAAGGCTTGCTTGCGATAATTAGTTGGCAAAACAGTTTGCTCTGTTGTATTGTCACCTCTGGTATAATACCTGGTGAGTATATCATTTTTCACAGCAAAATGCCATTTTGCATTCTTGGTTACCTTTGGCTTTTGGCCGATCAGATTAAAGTATTTTGACAATGAAGGATCAGCTTTTTGAGCTGTTACAAACGTTTCCTTCATAGTGTTAGTAGGTAGTGATACTGGGCTAAGCATTTGTATAGCCTCAGTTTGATTACTTTCATCTTGCACTCTAGCAGTAGATCTAGTTACTGCGTTCACACATTCAATGATATCAGATGGTGATGGAACAATGTTATCAATGATGTCATGAGAACTTAGTGCTACATTAGCTACCATACAATCAATAGGTGGTGTGACATTTTCAATGATGACATTGGATGGTGATGTTATGTTATCATCAATACACATAGATGTTATGTCATGAGGTTTATCATTCACCTCTGGTAAATTTCCAATAATTACATCACACACTGGGTTTGTTAATGCAGCGCACTTTACTTTCCCAGTGAGGAAAGGTGTTTCAATATATGCCCATGCTAGTGGGTATTTCTCAATATTGCCTGAGAATGTTCTGCATGTTACGTGCCTGCCTGTATAGTCTGTAGGCATTATGAACGTTCTCTTCAGACCAATGAGTGAACTGCCCGTGTCACGAAGGACTGTAGCAGACTTGCCATTCACATATCCGTGATGGACGATTATCTTGCCTTTTGAATCTACTACCAAATTAGCTTCTTCATTGGCAATAGGGATGGCGTGACCGCATGTTAAAATACCATCTTCATAAAAGGTGTTACAAACAGAACATTTATTTGCGCTAAACATGTCAAAAGCCTGTGCTGAGTTCACAGGATGTTTCTCTGGCTGTTCTTCATCTGACGACGAACTATCAAACAAGGCGGCATTTGCTTTGTTGGTCATTTGCCTGCCTTTACAATCTTTCCGATGGTGTCCGTACGCCTTACAGAGGAAACATTTACGCAAACTTCTGAAGGATTTACGCTCCTTATCTTGTCTGTTTACCATGTTTAATAGGTAAGTATGGTATCCTGGGTGCTTATCGCACATTTCATTCTGATGATGTGAAAATTTACAATAAGTACAGTGATTAAACTTCTCAGAGGTAGGCCTATGAGGTTTCTGCCTACTGTAGGGTTTGTCATAGTTAGCCGCTGCTACAAAATTAATGTCAGTAGCTTCAGTGGCAAAACAATGTTTGTTGGCTGTGTAATACGCCGAACCACGTCTCTCAATCTCATCTACACTAGTGCATTCATTCTCTTGCAAAAATTTTGAAAATGCTGATGGAATGGATGAAATGATTTTATCTCTAATGATCAGATCTTCTAGTCTCTGATAATTTTTGTCAATTTTAGCTGCTGAAGTCCATTTGGTAAATATATCTCGGACTAAGCAGAGGTAATCAGAGAACGTTTGAGTCGGTTTTGGGCTCAACTTACTGAATTGTTCTCGGTAACCTGCCTCATCTAACATAAAATGTGCCATAATCTTAGATTTCAGATAATGGTAATCTTTTCTGAGGTCTTTGGGGATGGTTTCAATGACTTTAAGAGGTTCCCCTGATAAACTCCTCATATAAACAATATTCCATTCAGACAGTGGAACTTGGTAATGTTCCATTAAAGTTTCAAAATTTTGGGTAAAGGCTGCGATGCAGTCACCCGAGGTATAATTACGTACAATACCTTGATATTTCTTGTACTGGTTTTCTTTCTCCAGTCTCTCAGATTTCTTAGACTCTTTGTTAATGGCAGTCTCAGTGTCAAGTTGTTTCATCTTCAACTGTAACTCCAGTTCTTCTCTCTTACTCTGAGCTGCTATTTCTGCCTTCTTCAACTCACTATCTATCTCAGCTTGCTTTAAGGCTGTTTCTGCCTTCTATTTGCTTGGCGGCCCTTTCAGCTGCCCTTTCTTCGCGTTCATTAGCTTTCTCCTGTACTAGTAGGTATTCAGAGTATTTCTTCTCACTCCATTTTGTTAATTCATCACCTGTCAACTGTAATTTTATCCCCATATCGATGAAATCAAATAATGAAGACATGATGGAAAATGTCAATGAAATACCAGCCACACAAAATATGTTATAAGTGGTTAGTAATGAACAATTTACAATTGACTTCTATTGACAATACGTGCCTAAAATTGCATCCTTAAAGTAATGAAAAAGAAAAATATACTCAAGTGCCCTGGATGCGGTGAAGAATGGTTGGAAATCGGGCTAGGAACTGTAGGGTCGCTACTTCGAAAACACAAATGACCTCTACGGCAAGGTTTCGGATGGTACGGAAAACCTGCTTTGTTTTTGGAGGAAAATAAATTAGCGTCTATTTGTTGGTGTGTGCCTGCTTGTCACTAAGTGTTGATTAGGTTTGTATGGCGTTGAGTGTAGTTGTAGGTCGTAAGTTTGTCCGTCAACAATTTTTTTTTTCAAAACAAGTTACTTTCTTTCCAACCCTTTCTGGACTCTGACAATAATATATCGCCAAATGTGACCTTTCATTTGGACAGAAGGGCGATCCGAAAGGTCGAGGAGGGTTCTGCATGCAGGCAGTGGATTGAATCGCTCAGAGGTCTGTTGTCTGTAGAGTCACCGTCATCGTTGTTCTTGTGCATGCGGGAAATGAGCGAAATGGACAAGCTGATAAACCTTGCTGGCTCTGCATCCCCTGCAGATGGCCAGCCATGGATCGTGCCGATATATTAACGCCTTTAGAGGGTTTTGACGTCAGTGAATCCACTTTGTTGCCCTAAATGAGAGATTTGGGAGTAAGAACTGGCACGGCCAGACACGAGAGGTACATCGGGAGAACGAGGGGCTTCGTCAACCAACATAGAACTTGCACTATTAGTCACCTGATATTGATGGATATTTTGAGGGGGGGGGGGGGGGGGGGTGGGGGTGAGATACTGAGCGCCTATGGACATATCCGGAGTGCAAAGATGATACCCCAACAGATGACAGATAACATATACTAGATTGCACAATTTATTGCCTAGCATATTTCGCCACCTCCTCCGATGGTGTTTCCATCTTGTCGTGGTGGGGGGAGCTTGAGTTTCTCAATGACCCTGAGAGCTATACCGGCGGTAGCGTAGCTACCAGCAGGGCCTCCCAAGCCGGACAGGTCAAAGGGTAGAGAAACAGACAAAGAGAAACACCCTGGTCCTCCAGGTTGGGGGTTGAAGCGGGGGTTAACATCCCCACCTTTGTAAAAACCATTTTTGTTACAAAACAGATACATGGGCCTCGAATTCGGACTGACTTATCCGGTCAACGACCTTGGAACATTAAAGGACTTTTGAGATTGGAACATGGAATGTACGGACACTATATCGAGCTGGAGCGGCCGAAGAACTAACCCGGGAGCTGGTTGAATATCAAATGGATATAACAGCAATTCAAGAAATAAGGTGGCCAGGAGAGGGTACTTTAGAGCAAAATGGAATGATTGTAATATATGGAGGAAACACCCAAAATAAACATGAATTAGGAACAGGATTTGTCATAAAAAAAGAGTTATGGGGGAACGTTTCTAAACTTTAAAGCTGTTAATGTACAGGATTAGTAAATTACGAATAAAAGGTAAATGGAAAAATATAACGATGATTAATGTACATGCACCTACTGAAGAGAAAGAAGATGATATTAAAGAAGACTTTTATAATGATCTGGAAGATGTCATAGAAGAAACCCCCAAACAGGACATCCTGATTGTGCTGGGAGACTTCAATGCAAAAATAGGTAGAGAGCAAACTAATAAAAAAGTGGCCGGTATGGAAAGCTTACATACAACTTCAAATGATAATGAATGGAGAGTCATCAACCTGGCAGAAGTCAAAGGACTGCAGATTAGCAGTACCAGACTACAAAGAAAGGATATACACAAACAAACTTGGAAATCATGTGACAAGAGAACCTATAATCAAATAGATCACATTTTAATTAACAACAGAAATGCATCAAACATACAGCAAGTCAGAAGTTATAGAGGAGCTGAGTGCCACAGTGACCACTTCCTCGTTGGAGCAAAATTTAAAATAAAACTTAAGAGAGCTTTCTATACTAAATTGCAAAGATTACACCCAACATATAACAGAGAAAAACTACAAGAAATTACAGTCAAAGAGAAATTTACAAATGAAATAAAATGTAAACTTGAAACTGTGCAAAACCCTTTGGAGGAAAGCGTTGACCAAACTTGGTTGAACATCAAGAATACAATTCAATCTACCGCAGAAGAATGTCTCGGTGTGTTAACCACGCATAAAAAGAACAGATGGTTCAATCAAAAATGTGAAGAAGCAGTCATTAGGAAAAAGAATGCCAGACATTTATGGTTAAATGACATCAACAACATCCAAAAGGAAGAGCATTATAGAAATGAATGTAAAGAGGCTACAAAAATAGTCCGACAGCAGAAGCGAGAATATATGAGTAATATAATCAAAGATATGGAAACTTATCACCAGAAAAATGAATCCAGAAAGTTTTTTTAAAGAACTTCTTCTTCTTCTTCTGCGTTCATCCGGATTTTTTTGTGTGGATGTGACTGCGTTGTGCCTGTTTACAGCAGAGCTGCGTTCTTGCGCCGTTAGGCCGACACATCCGACTTCTGCGGGCATTTGTTGACCGGGTTAACCTTCCCGGGGTTTTAAAGAACTGAAGTCAATGAAACGAGGGCACCAACAAAACACATATGGTTTAAAAGACAAAAATGGGAATATGATAAATACCAATGAGGAAATGTGCAACACATGGAAAGAATATTTTGTTGAATTACTAAATTGTGAAGCTCCAAGTAACAATTTCCCACAGGAAGAGGTTCTAACATGTGAACCACAAATTGAAGAACCCACATGTGAAGAAATCCTATATGTAATCACACGACTTAAAAACAATAAGGCAACTGGGACTGATGGAATTGCTGCTGAATTTATAAAGGCAGGTGGCCATGCATTACATCTAAAGCTATACGAACTAATAATAAAAATCTGGAGGACAGAAGAATTACCCCATGACTGGAAAGAGTCATTATTGATACCTATCTTTAAGAAAGGAGACAAGTTCCAATGTGAAAATTATAGAGGAATATCACTACTGTCCACAAGCTATAAGATACTATCCACAGTATTACTAAATAGACTAAAACCATATTCAGAAGACATATTAGGTGACTACCAGGCGGGTTTTAGACAAAACAGATCAACAACAGATCAGATATTTATCTTATGACAAATAGCCGAGAAAAATTGGGAATATAAAGAGATCTCCATAACATTTTTGTGGATTTTAAAAAAGGCTTATGATAGTGTCCATAGGAATAGTTTATGGAATGCTATGCAGGAATTTGGAATACCAAGGAAGTTAATCAACATGACCAGACTATGCATGGAAGATACTTATAATATAGTAACATATAAAGGCAGGAAATCAGACCCTTTCCAAATAACATCTGGCTTGAAACTGGGTGATGCACTATCGCCGCTACTCTTCAATCTGGCTCTAGAGAAAGTTGTAAGGAATGTAAAGGAGGAATGTGATATTGGAGGAACATCCAAGCTGCTTGGTTATGCAGATGATATAGATATTATAGGGCAAAGTGAACAAAAGACATTAGAAATATTGACTCACTTAAAGGAAAAAGCCCAACAGATGGGGCTGGTTATCAACCAAGATAAGACAGAATATATGGTAATTTCAAGAGAAGGAATGGCGAAAAACTCTGGCCACATACAAATAGATAATATGACCATTAAAAGAACGGAAACATACAAATACCTGGGTACAATCTTCAACTGCTCCAACATCATAAGGGCAGAAATACAAACTAGAATCAACTCTGGAAATAAGATATACTATGCACTACATGGTTATTCACTAATTTAAATTGTCTATCAAGGCAACAGTCGGCTCCATAGTGAAGGAGTTACAGACGCAGTTCATAATCCCATAAACCGCGTTCGAAACACAGCTGCGGGTGATTTGGCAGCAGACCGCCGTGCGTTGGTTCTTTACGAAATGGTATTTGTGCCGGTCGTTCAGAAATCAATGGCAAACTATTGAACGTAAACTTGCTAAGAGATCACATTAGCAAAACATGCTGGTGTTGACTGCGACGTCCTGTAAAGGATATACAAATAACTTTTTTTTAAAAACATCCGTAATTCGCTGCAGCGAAATAAGCCAGACCATAAAATCGTGCAATCTACTGTTTGTGTCTTTATTAATCAAATTCACTGCTGGAAAACATTGTTTTGAATATATCCACGTATAAGATATTACCAGGGGGTTGAGGGCATCTTATCATTCATCAAACAGCAAAAGTGAAAATACAGCGCAGTTAACTTACTGTTGTAATACACTCTGTTGTCCACATCATCGTCTACGCCTGGTTTCTTGTATGACGTAATCGCCCCGAAATCGGTTATTTTGAGCACCCATCTGCTGTCGATGACACAATTACTGGACTTGAGGTTGCCATGGGAACGCAGGGCGCTTTTGTGGGTATATTCCATTCCCTAGGGGTAACATGAGAAATACATTAACAGGTACTGATCAGCACTCATAGAAGTAAACAGAATGAAGTGGTGATTAGAGGACACACTAGTATAAAAAAAATCCTTTTCCATACTATGAGCCGTATTGGGTATATGGTACTAGCCTTATATGTTTAGACTCATCAGTACTCAATGATGATTTGGTTAATATTACTCTAGCTGTCCACCTCCTCCTCATCCTTCTTATTTTTCTTCTTCATCCATTTATTCCGCATTAGGTGTGGGTCCTCAACGAAACCACCCTAAGCTGTCCTATCTTTTGCTGTCTCCTGGACCTCCCTGCAAGTCCTCCTTCCACGTCCACCCAATATTGTTCATCTCTGTCTGTAAATCTCTTCTCTGTGTGTTCTTAGGTTACCCGCTATTTCGTTCGCCTTATGGGTTACAGACATGAGAGTGTCTAGTTATATGGTCCTTGGGTTTTCTCGGCGTGTGTCCTGTCTAGCGCCATTGTCTTTTCCTCACCTCTTGATACACTGGTATTTGTCTACTTCTCTCTATGAGCTCCACATTGGTGATTCTGTCATACTACTTTACTATCACAATTCATGAACAGCAACAAGAGCAACAACAACAACAACAACAACAACAACTACATGAACAATAATAACCAAAGAAACAACAATAACCACAGAAACAACAATAACCAAAGAAACAACAATAACCACAGAAACAACAATAACCACAGAAACAACAATAACCACAGAAACAACAATAACCACAGAAACAACAATAACCACAGAAACAACAATAACCACAGAAACAACAACAACCACAGAAACAACAATAACCACAGAAACAACAATAACCACAGAAACAACAATAACAACAACAACAACAACTACATGAACAATAATAACCAAAGAAACAACAATAACCAAAGAAACAAACATAACCAAAGAAACAATAACCATAGAAACAACAATAACCACAGAAACAACAATAACCATAGAAACAACAATAACCACAGAAACAACAATAACCACAGAAACAACAATAACCACAGAAACAATAACCACAGAAACAACAATAACCACAGAAACAACAATAACCACAGAAACAACAATAACCACAGAAACAACAATAACCACAGAAACAACAATAACCACAGAAACAATAACCACAGAAACAACAATAACCACAGAAACAACAATAACCACAGAAACAACAATAACCACAGAAACAACAATAACCACAGAAACAACAATAACCACAGAAACAACAACAACCACAGAAACAACAATAACCACAGAAACAACAATAACCAAAGAAACAACAATAACCAAAGAAACAACAATAACCACAGAAACAACAATAACCACAGAAACAACAATAACCACAGAAATAACAATAAACCAAAGAAACAACAATAACCACAGAAACAACAACAACCACAGAAACAACAATAACCACAGAAACAAAAATAACCACAGAAACAACAATAACCACAGAAACAACAATAACCACAGAAACAACAATAACCACAGAAACAACAATAACTACAGAAACAACAATAACCACAGAAACAACAATAACCACAGAAACAACAACAACCACAGAAAGAACAATAACCACGGAAACAACAATAACCACAGAAACAACAATAACCACAGAAACAACAATAACCACAGAAACAACAATAACCACAGAAACAACAATAACCAAAAAAAAAAAAACAGCAATAACCAAAGAAACAATAATAAAAGGAACAACAATAACATAAGGAACAACAATAGAAGGATAAAAAAAGCAACAACAACAACCAAAGAAACAACAACAACAACAACAACCAAAGCAATAACAACCAAAGAAACAACAACAACCAAAGCAACAACCACCAAAGGAACAACAACAACAACAACAACTACCAAAGAAACAACAACAACAATGAAAGCAACAACAACAACAACAACAACTACCAAAGCAACAACAACAACAACAACAACTACCAAAGGAACAACAACAACAACAACTACCAAAGGAAACAACAACAACAACAACAACTACCAAAGAAACAACAACAACAACAACAACTACCAAGGAACAACAACAACAACAACAACAACTACCAAAGAAACAACAACAACAAAAGCGACAACTACCAAAGAAACAGCAACAAACGCAACAACTACCAAAGAAACAAGGACACCAAAAGCACCAGCGAACCAACAACCAAAGGAACACCGTCATCAACAACAAAAACAACAACAACAACAACAACAACCAAAGGAACAACAACAACAACAATGAAAGCAACAATAACAACAACAAAAGCGACAGCAAGAGGCAAAAAATTAGCATGCAGAACTACCCTGGCAAGGTCAAGGGCGAAGGAAAGTTTAAACATCCAATCGAGCTTAATGTCATCGTTCTCAAGGACGTCCTGCAGACTGCCCTTGGAGCAGTACCGGAACAACACGTAGCTGCAGCCAGGCGTGGGCGACACATGCGCGCCAACAAACTGGTTAATGTTGTCGTGGGACAAGTCCTTCACCTGCGTACAGATATGATTGGCTTCAGTTAAATGAAAAGGATACGTTTACAACAGATAATTCAATTTCTTAGTTACAAACACTTGTACCAGCGGCCGAATCAAAACATGTTATATACGCAGGTAGCAAACATTCTTCACTTCTACACGGGTACAAACGGAGGGCTCTCAGTTATGGGACTCCTTTAAGGGTTCATACGACTTGCACGTCAATGCAGACGAATCAAAGAGTTGGAATGTGAGTCTTCCAGAGACATTCCAACCAATCAATCAACTAACCAACCAGCCAGGTAATGGACAAACAAACCAATCAACCAGCCAACCAGCTAGCCAAACACCCAACCAACCGACCAACTAATCAACCAACCAATCAGCCAATCACCCAACCAACCGACCAACTAATCAACCAATCAATCAGCCAATCACTCAACCAACCGACCAACTACTCAACCAACCAATTAGCCAATTACCCAACCAACCGACCAACTAATCAACCAACCAATCAGCCAATCACCCAACCAACCAACCAACTAATCAACCAACCAATCAGCCAATCACACAACCAACCGACCAACTACTCAACCAACCAATCAGCAATCTCCCAACCAAACGACCAACTAATCAACCAACCAATCAGCCAATCGTTCAACCAACCGACCAACTAATCAACCAACCAATCAGCCAATCACCCAACCAACCGACCAACTAATCAACCAACCAATCAGCCAATCACCCAACCAACAGACCAACTACTCAACCAACCAATCAGCCAATCACCCAACCAACCAACCAACTACTCAACCAATCAATCAGCCAATCACCCAACCAACCAACCAACTAATCAACCAACCAATCACCCAATCAATCAGCCAATCAACCAGCCAATCAACCTACCAATCAGCCAATCACCCAACCAATCAGCCAATCGACCTACAAATCAGCCAATCACCCAACCAACCAACCAACTAATCAACCAACCAATCAGCCAATCACCCAACCAATCAGCCAATCGACCTACCAATCAGCCAATCACCCAACCAACCGACCAACTAATCAATCAACCAATCACCCAACCAACTACCATAATAGCACTCGGGACACTCCCATAGTGCTCCCTCCTCATCTTCAACAGCCAGCAAAGAGTTCCAATACTAATGGTAACAGTAGCAATCTGATTATGTGACCGTCTGGCCTTTCTTCCGAGTCCTGGGTGTCGGTCAGATCCTCTGGTCACTCCCTGCACACCATTCTCTCCAAGTCGTGATGATCTACCTGTTCTTCTGTATTGTCCACATGATCCCCAAAGGGCCCCGACCATGCCTGTCCTATCGTGCACCAATACGCCACATTTCATAAGACTGTTATTGCCGTGAAGTGCTGTACAGGACACTCCACAGGATGATGATGATGATGATGATGATGATGATGATGATGATGATGACGATGATAAAGAATGATGAATGATGACGATCATGATGATGATGTTGTTGTTGTTGTTGTTGATGATGATGATGATGATGATGATGATGATGACGACGCTGATCATGATAATGCTGATGATGATGATGATGATGAGGAGGAAGAGGAGGACCATGATCATACTAGTAATTTACTACATTAACATCTTGGTTCAGTCTATAGTTCTGGTAATTAACCGTTTTCATTATAGGGTTGAATCTAAGTGTCTGGTAATTTATCATGTTTATGCTTTGTTCGATCTATTGATCTTGTAATTTGCCATGCTTATGTCTTGGGTTTGTTGTTTTGGTAATACCAACCACCCAACCAACCACCCAACCACCCAACCACCCAACCACCCAACCAACCAACCAGCCAGCCAGCCAGCCAACTAACTAACTAACTAACTAACTAACTAACTAACTAACTAACTAACTAACTAACTAACTAACTAAACTAAACTAACTAACTAACTAACTAACTAACTGACTGACTGACTGACTGACTGACTGACTGACTGACTGACTGACTAACTAACTAAACTAAACTAACTATCTAACTAACTAACTAACTAACTAACTAACTAACTAACTAATAACTAACTAACTAAACTAACTCTACCACACCAATCAACCAACCAACCAACCAACCACCAACTAACTAACCAAACTAACTAACTAACTAACTAACCTAACTAACTAACCAACTAACTAACCAAATAACTAATTAAATAACTAGCCAACTAACTAACTAACCAACTAACTAACCAAATAACTAATTAAATAACTAGCAACTAACTAACTAACCAACTAACTCCATCATCATCATCAGTCATCATCATCACACCATCAAAATTAAGAACTGGTGAGAATGTATAACTAGTCGCACATGTCACATGACACGCCCACAAGCAGCGCCCTGATAATACACGAAAACACACAATGAACCCACAGGACGATTGTAAAAACACGTACAGTGTGTATTTTTAATGACTGTGCAGTGGTTGAGAATATTGTCGGTCCAAGGTTTTGTATTCACCCTCTGTAAAAAGTTTATGCAACATAATAGGTAAATGCAAAACTTGGACAAGCAATATTTTCAAACACTGCGCTGTCGTTAAAACTACACCCTGTATAATACTAAATGCAACTTTTAACAATCAATAAACGATTAGAAAAGTGATAGTTTTACACTTTCAGATTGTGTTTTGTATGTTTTACTCAGCACTCACCACTTTGAGATCTTGCAGCATCTCCTTCTTGCTCAGTTGGACGTGTGTCCATCTGACCTGCTTCACCGCTACCACCATGTCCTGGAGCACGGGAGCACACCAGGTACGGGCCAGGGGATAGAGATTGTCACAGTCACAAATTCAAACAAATTCCATTATTATTATTATTATTATTATTATTATTATTATTATTATTATTATTATTATTATTATTGCTGCTGCGCTCACCAAATCCGACATCCTCACATTGTGCCAAGGCTTCCGGCACAGGAGGGCGATTGGAAGAGTTCAAGCCTTGCCCTAGGGCGAGGAAATGCCACCTAAAGTCTAAATGTCATAGCAAGGCACACCAGGCCTTAAGCCTTGGTTGGCAACTGGTCTAGGATGGAAGCTCCGACAGGCGAACAGTTAGAGCATTGCTTGGCTGATCTGGTGGCTTCTGAAGCTTGTCTTGTTCAAGATGTATTGGTGTTGCCTTTCCTCTGGAGTAAGGTAGGCAGGCCGAGAGAAGAATCATACTGCTATGGGCAACACATGGACTCTAAATTCAAGCCCAGGCTTTGTGCTTTGAAGAGGTATAACTCCATTTTACAAATCTATCATCTGTCAAGACGGCAAGGTACCTGTCATTATTATTATTATTATGATTCTTTAGTTATACATGATAAATATCGTTATTTTAATTGTTAAAAACATTACTTAAATTATCGTTATAATTCAGTTAAGCATCGTTACAAGTAATTGTGGCAGCAGGCAAGTCTCCGTGGTGAAGTGGGCAAGCCGTCTGCCTCGCTCACCGAATGTTGTGGGTTCGATTCCGGGCCACATCTTTCGGTTCGCGAGTGCAATTGTCTAGGAGACTCATGGGAGTCGTCGATGATGCTACGGAGTTCATGCTTTGTGTGACAGCTTTCGGCAGGTCGCCGTGCGGAAAGAGACCGAGCCATACTGAGATAAACCTGGTGCATTAAGTCAACCCTCTCGACTTTTAAGACTTTTTTTTTACGTTTCATTTGATTTGAAACAGGATTACATATATTTGGTACTCGATGTCTTGATTCTCTAGATAAACTTCCGCATTCTCATCCGTCGTTTTCGCCTTCATCGTCGTTATCTTCGTCGTCTTTATCGTCGTTGTCTTCGCCGCCCTCTTCGTCGTCGTCGCCGCCTTCCTGCCCCCTCCTCCTCCCCCTCCTCCTCCTCCTTCTCCTTCTTCTTCTTCCCTTCCTCTTCTTTCACCTCTTCCCCCATTCTCCTCCCCCTACTCCTTCTCCTTTTTCTTCTGCTGCTCCTTCTGCTACTGCTACTGCCACTACTACTACTACTACTACTACTACTACTACTACTACTACTACTACTACTACTACTACTACTACTACTACTACTACTACTACTACTACTACTACAACTACAACTACTACTACTACTACTACTACTACTACTACTACTACTACTACTACTACTACTACTACTACTACTACTACTACAACTACTACTACTACTACTACTACTACTACTACTACTACTACTACTACTACTACTACTACTACTACTACTACTACTACTACTACTACTACTACTACTACTACTACTACTACTACTACTACTACTGTTGCTGCGGTTACTGCTACTTGTGACGAAATGGCTGCAGATCGGCAGATCTCTGCATAATATCCCTTTGAAGGGAGTGCGAGGCGTTGGTCTCCATTGACTTTAATGTCAATTAACAGGGGATTTCCCTAGGAAAGTAGTGCGGGGCGGAGCTATACTAGTTATTTATAGAGAAATCTAGAATGTTCCCTCTAGTGCTTACGTGGTAGAGATCTCTACGTTCACGAGTGCTTCATGCAGCACGGGTTGGTGGAACTTATCGTGACTCTGGTTTTCTTCATGAATCATGAAAGTCACGCGGCCCGTGTAGGCGAGTTGAAGGGGCACTGACTTAGTAGTGGTCAGTCGCCAACCAGACCACTACGTAGACAGATCACAGCCAACGGGCTGATGTAATTTTGATGTCAATATTCGCGGCCAGAGCGGACATCTGCAGTCAAGTTTGTGATTTTTCAATCACAGGTTAGTTGAATACTTATTCTATTGTTTAACTGTTGTCTTTATGCCGGGCCGACCTCCCCGAACGAATTAAGTGCCGTCGGAAATGAGTCGTCGCGTAGCGTTACAAGTTACAGCTGGCTGTCTGCATATTTAAGTAGGCTTTATCGATCAGCGACGTAATGTGTTACCTGACGGAACCAGCCGTATTCCACAGCGAGTGGTGTGTAAATAAAATAGGCCGAACGATGTGCTTTACAGTGTGTAGCAGTTACTTGTTTGGTTTATTAATTACGCATGCAAGGCGAAAGTTTGTCAGTCATTACATCAACATGCTAAACGCTGTAAATAATGATAAGGTAGAGCTTATGATTAGAGATGTGTAATGTGCTTCGTGACATTAGAATGTAACTTAATTGTGCTATCAGTGATGGTGATTTTTCGAGGAATCAAGGTGAGATCAGCCGTGGTGTATTTGCTGTGTGCAGATAGCAGTGTTATTCCGCGTAAACAGAATGGTGTTGCATCGGTAGGATAACAGTTGATAGGAAGTATTCATGATACTATTGTTACTGCTTGTTGTCATGTCCGTCCGCTAGAATGACCGTGCGTGTTCCATCGTACGTTTGTCTAGGCAGCCGACTGGGAGGTAGGCCGGTACGCCCAACCCGATAGGTTACAGGTCCGACCCAATGCGATCGTGCAGATCCGATAAGTGAACATACCCGATCGAGGGTGATGCGGCACTCCGTAATTCGAGGCCGTGGTGTCTAGATAGATCGAGGTTTGAACCTAACCGTTTCTGTCTCTAATATTCTACTCTTCTGGAACCTTGACTCGGTTCATGGAGTACTTGGAGTACTGCCGTGAAGTAGTAGTATATGAGGGGAATAACCCCCCCCCCCCCCCAAAAAAAAAGGTGGAGCCAGAGTTTGGTAGTGGAGTCTGGAGGTTTGCTACATTGGATGACGTGACTTAAGTCGTCACGGGACAAGGTACACGGGACCCACAGTAGCTGTGGGAAAGTGTAATGGTGGATGGCCACCACAGCTGTGCTCGACCGGCACATGTATGACTGACCTGGAAGATAGTCAGTGAATAAAAGGGCAACTCAGGATCTGGGGCAGGGATCCCAGAACTGACACTATGGCTGTGAAATGAGTTTGTTATTTAAGTGTAACAATTCATGAGTTCTCCTTGGTTAATGCTATAGTAATGAATTATCAGGAGTATAATTCATTATGGTCATATAGTTATTAATGTGTGTAATTGATCAGTCCATGGGTTAAGGATTGATGAATTGATGAGTCTGTCAGGAAGGAGATGTCCGGCTGGACACCTTCTCGATACAGTAATCACTACACTGAAAGGGAAGTAGGTGTATATGTTGATTGATGATGGAAGATGAAACAGGATTGGACTGGCACCAGGCGAAGGATGCTTGACAGAGTCATACAGTCGACTCTGGTGCTAGGGGTTATTTGTAGCCCAGAAGTGTTACTTGACTGAACAGGTGTGCTATTGTTGTTTCTACCATCATTATGCCTGTATATTATAGTGACTAAGTAGATCTATGATGTGATGATTTCATACTCATGTTGGTAGACATGAGGAATGTCTGAGAGGCAGGTGACATGGTGGAGATGCTGGTAGTCTTTGTTGTAGTTGAGTACTCACACCAACCTCTCCGTGTTTCAGGATCTGTTATTACTATACTGAAGAAGATTCAAGAGCGTCACCATGAGCTCTATGGGCCCACTCATTCCAGTGCCTATCCAGAAGTTGATTGAGGCCATACTGGGAGTGGTCGTCTGATTCTGCGAGTTCAATGTTGGAAGGAGCTGAGTGCTGAATAATGTCGGTAGGTCTAGGGTAGGACCTCCGTCAAGAGTCCGACGAGTGTCATTCGATCCTGAGAGGATCCAACACTGAAACGTCTGATGATTCTAGCCAGTGAAGCACTGGTGAAATTCATACTCAGTGTAAACCTTGGTGATTGCAAGGTCGTGAACTTTCAAGTTGAGCAGGGTGATCATTGTTACCGGTCACCATGGCCTGTGTATATGCTTCTGGCCCGGCTGGGTTATGGGACACCATGTATAATTTGATGCTTAAATAGTGTTTCTACATTGGTTACCTTTATGAAGCCAACATGTGGTCCAGTGACCTAAGACATTGATTACATCATTGGTGGGAACACCAGAGGGACATGTTTGTTAAGGTAGTGAGCTACCTCAGTCCAACGTGGTGAACTGTTGACAGTGTATGCTAGGTTGTGATTTATACCCATCAATCAGGGTAGTTACATGAGACTGTGTGAAGATCTATTTGTCCAAGGACATGGAAATAAGGTGAAGTGTTTAGTCACCTGATAGACTTTGCCAGTGACATTGTGTGTTCATGTGGAGCAACCGCTCATTGTGTAGGTGACATATCAGTGTGTGGGTCACTTATGAGATAGAAGAGTGACCAGGCTCTTGTGTATTTTGAGACGGTGCTACAAGTACTTTTTCTGCAAGTGGGAGACCGCTAATATGCTAGGGTCGGCCCAGACTTCATCAGGAGTGTGACGAGTGAATAGTACGACAGCAAGGAAGGATCCTTGTTCATCGGTGCAGTGTCAGTCAGGCAGTGGTACATGCGCTTGATCAGCCCGTGATTGGTTCTCTGATGTGAAGAGGGAACTTTGGAGAGGCAGCAGACCTTGGAGTTCCAGTCCACTGGAGGAGCCTGGGTGAGTCGCTACCACGACTGGACAACCGCACGAGCTATCGTCCGCCTCCATGATGAAGAATTCTCATCGGCATCTCATGATCTTGTACATAGTTCTTCTAGTCTGGCTTTCAGCCATCCTTCTCTGTGTTGTGGTTGACTTAGTTCAGAATTAAATTTTTGTTCTCTTAGCTATGACTTTGTGCAGTGATATGACTGGTGTCTGGTCCGAGCCCCCTTGGGGTAGGGAACCCTAGGTGAGGGAGGGGAGGTCCAGCTGTCCCGGCTTGTGTGGGGCCTGGTAGATGTAGAGTGCTATTGAGGTGGTTGGAGCAAAGGCTGGGGATAATATCTATCGTGGCAAACCAGTCCAAGCCCCGGCGGTCTTGTCACACTACTGCTGCTACTATTGATACTACTGATACTACTACTACTACTACTACTACTACTACTACTACTACTACTACTACTACTACTACTACTACTACTACTACTACTACTACTACTACTACTACTACTACTACTACTACTACTACTACTACTACTACTACTACAATTGTTGCTTTTGCTAGTACTACATAAACAGAAGTTTTAAGAAAGTGTTCCAGGGAAAAAAGTTCTTTTACATGTCTCCCACAGTATGATATCACTGTCTAATTACGATTTGGTCGTAACTGACATTATCAACCTATCCTTCGTTGGGATCACCTTCGCCTTTCTTCTTTGTTTGTTTTATGTTACATTATATAATGGTCCATCACTCAAATAATATTTCACACTGTTTATTAAGAAAATTTCTTTCTGCACTGAATTCACTTTCCTGTGTGTACTTATTTCTGATCTTGTTTCTCATTTCAGCGTTTGTTAACGAATTATTTTTCTTTTCCAAGTACAATAACTCGCGTGTTTTGCTCAAGGAACATCATTTGATGCAGTTACACCCCTTACCTTGTAATTCCCAATGGGCGCATAAAGCATGTTTCTGTCCAGGCTGCAGTTTGACCCGAATCCCAGCGTACCACGCGTTTCCTGTCGGACATTTAAAGTGAAAAATGAGTTCAACACTAGAAGTCAGCAATTTTCGAATAGATTACAGCGCTTGTTTTTAAACTTCCGGTGTGCTGATCTCGAGGTAGCGAGCTCAAACCCTACACCCGTTAGGTGAACTAAAATGTTGACTTCCCATGCTTGACATGGGAACGTAAATAACAAGTACCTCAGAAGTAGCAGCGGATTCGCCTGATATTCGCCTGGGACACTGGATTGTGGGGAAAACATAACCCACACGCAAAAATCAGTTCAGCATGGACTACGCTCAAGTTCAAAGCTCGTGGGAAAAAAAACTTGGAAACATAAAGAACGGCATGACAGGGAAAGACTGATCACCAAATTCCCCCTTGCTCTCAGACCTACACAATGTGATGGTGCTATCACACCACAGACCCATGACAAGAAACTACTTCTGGACAAATAAGAATAGTAAGAACACCCAATTGGATTGACATATAAATAAACAAAGACTCTGGTAACCCGGTAAAGCCTACACACCGCAAATCTCCTACGTCATCGCATGGACGGCACATTTTGGAAACCGGTCACGTGTTGGTTAACACACAACATGGTCGCATGTTAAAGCTGGCAGAGGAAATTACTATTCATTTCCATAAACCAACTTTGTGCAAGCAAAAAAGACATGCTAGTTTAACATTACCATTGTAGACAATTCAAATGAATTTGTCAATATGTGTGGCGTATATTTTAGCTTAAAGAACTTATAGTACTGCTTTAATTTAGATAGTATCAATTCTGCAGTATGTACCTGACGAGATGTAGCGAAATATGCCACGAATTAAATCGTGCAATCTATTGTATGCGGCTTCGTTAATAAAACAAAATAATGCTAACAGAAATAAGAATAAGCCTGTATTTGGGGTTAGTAAATTTGTGAAACTAAGAACTAAGGCTAACACTATAAAGACGACACAAAGACGCAGATACAAAGACGACAACGAGCAACGAGAAAAAGAAGTGTTGAAGGCGCCACATGGATCCTGTACGTTGTATGGATGTGCAATGTGGATAATGAGCAGACAAGATGAATCTTCTTCTTCTTCTGCTGTTCATCCGGAGGTTTTTTTTCCGGACGTGATTGCGTTGTGCCTGTTTACAGCACAGCTGCGTTCTTGCGCCGTTAGGCCGACACATCCCACTTCTGCGGGCATTTGTTGACCGGGTTAACCTTCCCGGAGATAAGCTGAATAATATCTAATGACAGTGAAATTGTGGTTTCTGGAAAAAATGCAAAGAATATAACTATTTCCATGATATACATTTTAGTCTGCGAGGGAGAGACACGGGGAAAGACAGTAGGAGAGAGAGGAGAGAGCGGGAGAGAAAGGGAGAGAGGAGGGAGGGAGAGAAGAGAGAGCAAAAGAGAGGGAGAGGGGGAGAGAGATAGGAAGAGAGGGAAAGAAAACGAACAAACGAACGAACTTTATTTTCAAAGGGTTACATATTGGGCACACAGATCCGTCTTACATTCGGCTCTTCCAGCCACTCATCTTTCGTTCATCAATTGTGCATGTTACATTCACATAGGAAAACAACATTGTCAAATGGATAGAAAGGGGTGGGGTGGGGGTGGGGGTGCGGAAGAGATGCGAGAAGTTGAGAGTTGAGAGAGGGAGAGAGCGGGAGAGAGAGATGGTGAGAAGAGAGAGAGAGAGAGAGAGAGAGAGAGAGAGAGAGAGAGAGAGAGAGAGAGAGAGAGAGGAGAGAGAGAGAGAGAGAGAGGAAAGGGGGTGGCGCTGCAAGTCTCAAGATGTAGACGAATTTAGCTGCAAAATCCAAACCAACATTCGAAAGTCTTCAGGCTTGGCATTAGATTGTTGAGAGCATACGTTTGTTGGAGAAATACAATACGCAAGAAGAAGAAGAAGAAGAAGAAGAAGAAGGAGGAGGAGGAGGAGGAGGAGGAGGAGGAGGAGGAGGAGGAGGAGGAGGAGGAGAAGAGAAGAAGAAGAAGAAGAAGAAGAAGAGAAGAAGAAGAAGAAGAAGAAGAAGAAGAAGAAGAAGAAGAAGAAGAAGAAGAAGAAGGAGAAGTCGATTCAATTAACTCAGCAATACACGAAGAATACGAAGAACACACTCGACTAGTAAAGTAAAACACAGAAATAATTATAAGACAACATGTGAACGTCCAGCAAGCCGGTAATCAATAAAGTTCCACCAGCATACAACATGACATCCTCCAGTGACCTTTGCAGACACACGTACACACAATAAATTGGCAAAGTTGGACGCAAGTTACTCGTTTGCAGAACTGGATAGGAAAATACACGTCGGAACGTATATATAGCTTCTGTGATGCCCCTAGTACGAAGTGGCTTGAAACGAAAGTCCTTAATTTGTTTTTTCTTTGTTGGGTGAATATATCTGGGGGGGGGGGGGGGGGGGGGGGGGGGGGGGGGGGGGGGGGGGGGGGAAGAGAAAAGGGGGGGGGGGGAGTAAAGAATGTATGTATCATTTTTCGATGAAATCACCACTGGCAATAGATTGCAAGTCCTCCAGCGCCGACCAAGTGCTTGAATTCATATAGAAACAATTATATAATAATGGGGTCACCTCTCGTGTAGCTTGACCTGGTCGTGAACAGTCAGTCACAGAAGTCACGCCGTTTGAAACTTTCTACCCCCTCTACACTTGCTGAACGGACAGGAATGCATCACTGTCGTGGAAGTGCCGCCTTAACATCCAGAATATTTCTCGGTCTCCAATTTGAGAGGCAAATTGAGAAAGAATGAATTAATCACGCTACTACCAAAAATATCTAGTCGTGGGTAAGATTATGCACCAAAAAACCTCTATGCCGATGACGTAAGCTTGCAGATGCAAGTCTGAATGGCAACTAGATCTTATAGTATACACGCTTGGGAACTGCTGACCCAGACATGCTGAATCAACAATGACATGGCCACTGGACTGTGTATTAAAACCGACCAGCATGACACTGATTAAGCAGGGTCAGTAAAATCGCCCAGGTGTGAACAAATTGACCCTAGGGAAGATAATAGCTAGGCTGGAAACTAAGCCCCGCCTTCTATGACTGGCAGACTCAGGGGTGTGTGAACGCAGGGCTGATAAGACAATTACACTGACCCTGTGGACTTGGGGACCAGACAGAGAGGAGCAAGGTGTGACGCCAATTGCAGTGATAATGCATTACCGCAAGGGGAGATAAGGAGAATTGATGACTGACTTCCTGGAGTATAAGTTAGGTATAGGTGCTGGGCTAGTATAAAAACCCCTCGCTAGCTCCCCTTTAGATTAGTTGACCTCAGAACAGGTAGGACTATCTCATGTCTGTAGCCATACGCATGATTATTATGTTAGATTTCACTACAAAAGTTATTTCTAGTTACTGATTTTCAGTCTATATCTGATCTAGGTTATTGCAAGAACTATCATTGTCATAGATTACTTGAGTGTTCTTTCTAAGTTCTGCGTTCATATCATATTGCTTTAAAGTGTTATTCTTCTGAGAAATAGAGCCTTATGTGAGGCAGATCTTGTCTGGGTATACTTTTAGGTGTCTTGGTAGATGCTTAGTCATTTCTTTGTACACTATCCTAGTTGCTTTTTGGTGTGTGCATTTGTTTGTACAGAATTAGTCAACTGACTATTTATTTAATTCTTAATGCAGCAGTAACTAAATGATGATTAAACCGGGCAGCTCAGCAAATATAGCTGGTCTGTGTGGTAACTTCCATTAGATATATGTGTTATATATGTGTTGTATATCTCATTTTGTAGCTATACAATATTAGTACTCATTAATAATGCCTGATGCTATTATGTTGAGTATCATTAGATGTCCATCTTGAAGTAATATAATGTTTACGGATATGTTGGATGTATGTATGTGTAATTTCATAACTAACTAGTGCATTATGCTAGGTGTTAAAGTATCATAATATGTCTAGTTTAATCAATATGTTTATGTGTATTGGATGTTTGATATATTGATTTGTCATATGCAAACCTACAAATATGAAGTGTTATGCTATTGTCTGCGCATTGGCACATTGGCCAATGATTGTGTTGGAAGCAGAGGTGTAATGGTACAGACATTACCCACAATTGGTAGTATAGGGTATATGGTGCTAAACTTTCTCAGTGTATTGTGGCGTGCGTCCACGTAATGCATGGAAACCTGGCACAGCTACTTGTCACGGCTTGCAAGCCCGGATGATCAGGCATTGTTATAATACCCCTACCGACCCTGTGAGCTGCTAAACTAACATTGGACGGAGCGGCTGTACGACACAGAATTTCTGTATTAGCGACATGGACATGGGGCGGCAGAAATGTAATCATTACAGGCGTGTGAGACAATTGAAAAGCCCGTCCCAGACTAAAGACAGTAGGGAGAAGGAGGATGGTGAACGCAGTCGAGCTGAAAGATAAACTTGGCCAGACTGGTCATTGTATATGTTTGTGTTATATGTTTTAATTAGGATTGCGCTGATGTAGAACTGATATAACACATTCTTGACTTTCTTTCAAGCTCTCACAAGGAGCCCTATGTTATAGATCTCAAGACTAGAGACTACTGACTAGGAGTGTCAGGACTGGCAGGATCGTCAGACTACCGGCAAGCTGTTTTTCTTTTGTGTGTGTCTACTGGAGAGTGGGGATCTGGACCACAGTTCCAGATAGATGAAGTAACAAGTAAAGTTACGTAATATTTGTCATCAAGATCAATATGTATATGATTTCATCATTCTCATATTGACAATCATCCTATGTCTATGATTATGAGTAGTAAATAAATGTTGTAGTATTGTAACTCATAGTTCTCTCGTTAAATTTTAATTCCCAATTGTGCATATGTGTTGTTGTGTACATTGGTGGGGGTTCACTTACACACCAAGGAAAGGAGCAGTCAGGGAGAAAACCTGTACTGAGATAGTCGTCTATACTCATATACTTTGACTTAAACATCTATCTTAAGCTAACCTTCTCTTTCCCATTCCTTGGCGAATATTCAGCACAGTTCATTTCATTTGTAACGAGCCACTTAGAGCTGTACGTTGGATATTCAGGGGCTTAATCTGTAGTTCAGCCATATAGATTTTGTCCCTAGTCAGTTTCTGACTATTTAGAGTTGCTCGCCAGTGAATAATACTTTCATCTAGCCGGTGGGGCACCCCGACTTCTGACAATCACGCATCACCATACTGAACCTTCATTCGCCGATGAATTTATATACGTTTCAAACTTTCACTAATTAATAAACAACCCCCCCCCCCCCCCCCCCCCAAAAAAAAAAAAAAGAAAGAAGAAAAGAAAACCAGCTGGTGCATGTCAAAAGTGGGGCGGCCATCTTTACCCTGTCCTTATGACGTCACAGTGTTCGTCTGCACCGTGATGCCATTGACAGGTTGCAGCACAGCGACATGGTTATTGTAATTTCTATCACACGTTTAAGATTTTCATGTGAAGACATCTCAAGTAGTGATGTATCGATCAATCAATTAATTTCGGTATCCACAATGAAAGTTGCTCACAAATGTTATCCATTGCTTTTTGGGTCTCGCTTTGGCAGTACTGGCTGAAAGACTCACGTGAGCACGTTATTATCTATACGTTCTGAAGGCAACCGGTTCGTTCTCAGACTGCTTTTTTCAGAATACGAATGAAATTTTTCCCGAGATCCCAATAAGTCATCGCTGGAGCTAACAGTTCGTTGTTTTTTGCAATGCTCCAAGCAAGTGGCTTGTCATTATGCAGAGAATGACCAAGTCGGCTGGAGTAAATCTGATGTAATAGACGTTTAACAACAGCGACTTACTACACTGCTATATGCTTGTGACACCTGGACTGTTTGTCAGCGACACGCCAGGATATTAAACCACTTTCACACTGTCTGCCTCAGAGAGCTACTGGAGATTACATGGCAAGACAAGATCCCAGACACTGAAGTCCCAGAAAGAGCGTCCATGCCCAGTAAACACACTCTACTAATGAAAAATCAAATTCGCTGAGCTGGCCACTTGACTCGCATGCCAGATCTCTGGCTCCCTACACGAATCTTCTACGGTGAGTTGTGCTGTGGTAAACGCTTTAAAGTCGGCCAGAGGAAACGATTTAAAGACACCGAAGATCTAATTGAAAGCTTTTGGAATTCATCACGACACTTGGGAGACTGCTGCCAAAGACCGACATTCGTGGCATACATCATTACGCAAGAGTGCAGTCACTTGTGAAGCAAACAGGACTGCAAGAGCTGCTAAAAGAGGCTGGACAGACAAACCACTGTAGGAGATTCTCCTCCTGGAACGTCAAGCATTCTTTGTCCACATTGTCAGAAAACATTTCGAGCCAAAATAGGCCATATCAGCCATCTTAGAACTCACGGC
>JACEFZ010020013.1:0-17500 GCA_014155875.1 Cepaea nemoralis
GGACAGTATCAACAGGGCTTCTATGCTAAAGCCCATGGTGGGCAATTTTTTGAGAGGCAAGGTTGTTGGAAAGTTGATGGCGCAACTCAATGTCCTTTCGACGACCTAGGCTCGAGAGCAGGTAGTTTCTTGGCTGGGTCTACGCATGATTATCCTGCATACCCCATTTTGTACAGGACAGTGAAAGGCACCTATCCATTCCACATTCATGAACTATTCCCATTATTTGAAATCATACCCAACCTTGTGCCAAATGAACAGTGAATGTACTATATATAGAAGTCCTCACAAACCAGTGGCTTTGGTTCTACAGCGGCCTGTTGTTCGAACAACCTACGGGGGAAGGAAAGAACTGAAGACTTATTCGGTGAGCTGTATGTGGACTGAACGGACAGTGTATTAAGCTGGGTCTGTGAAGAAAAGCTACCTGAGGCTCTGTGCCTGAACTGAACTTTATACTTGTTGTGTCTATACAGAACTATCTGTTTAACTGCCTTGATGTTTTCCTGTGCTGTTCTTTATTAATTTAATAAATCACGTTTTAGTTTACTCTAACGATCGCCATGTTATCTATAGGTCAGCCAGAAAGACACATCAGGGAATAGACCCCGAGGTCGAAAGAGAGAGTGACAGTGAGTCCGGGGAACGGAGGAGGGTTGGCAAGCAAAGACCTATCCCAGTCCAGGGCGAAAGAGGAAGATTGAAGCATTGTGACAAGGGTATTTCGGACCCTCCACGTAGCTTGTTACAGGCCGCAACATGACTCCCGGCGGGCCGCATGCGGCCCGCGGGCCTCGCGTTGGCCACCACTGATCTAGACCAACAAGCAGCGGTTAGAATAGATGCGAGACATCAGATTGGTTTGACATCAAGCAAGGAGTCCAGCAGAGATGTGTGCTGTCCCACTATTTGTTTAACCTGTACGCCGAAAATATAATGAGAAATGTAAGAGATGATATAAACAGGGAGCTATATGATGCCCTAAATATCGGTGGTCATGACATACCAGAGATTCGGTATGCTGGTGATACAGCATTGCTATCCACAACACAGAATGGTATAGAAAACCTAATAGCCTCAACCCAATTGAATAGCGAAAATCACAACTTATATCTTAACATAGCAAAAACAAAGGTAATGCATACAGATAAAATTACTATGGAGAAAGACTAATGTGTTAATGAGGAACAATTGGAGGTGGTGGACAATTGTGAATATCTTGGGTCATTGATTACCAACAACGGTGACACAACGAAAGAAATTAAACGACGACTATCAATTGCTCTTCAAAGACTAAAATAACGGAATAAATTATGGAGTGGGACAGACAGAACTACAAAAATTAGATTTTTAAGAGCTTGCATCTTTTCCATTGCAACATTGGCCTTTGAGACCTGGACACTTACTAATCAGACTGTACAGCGCATAAATGCATTTGAATATAAATGTTACAGACGAGTTCTAAGAATATCTTGGTTAAAGAAAAGAACAAATGCATCCATACTTCAAGAGCTGAATAGTGAAGAAGGTTGGCTATTAAAGACCATACAACAAAGAAAACTGAAATATTTTTGTCACTTGAAACGCCACGAAAGTTTGGAGAGAACAATTATAGAAGGGTATATGCCTGGGAAGTGAGGAAGAGGAAGGCCAAAGATATGATTGGTGCAGGATGTGGCGGATGATCTCCAGATGGGTGTATCGAACGCGGGACATCTTGCTTATGATTGAGAGGTTTTCCGGAAGGTTGTTATGCGAGGTTCTGCAAAGGATATTCTATTGAACGAACAATACTTGCAAGCCAGAACGAAAGCTCTGGGAAAAAAGACGAAAAAATAGGTTTGGCTTTCAAATTTAAGGCACATAGCAGCCAGGAGGTCTCCGCTGGTGTGAAAATCTCCTAGTATTTTAAACATAATATTTAAATTTAAATTTTATCACAACGTCTCGTGTTCCATAAGTTTTATAAAGCAAATTTCAAGCACCGTCGGCGGGCCTGACGTCCGATATCGCGGGCCGGATCCGGTCCGTGGACATAGTTTAATGACCCCTGGTCTAGGTAATAGAAATGAAAGAGTTGACTAAGCGAAGTGAGCAGAAGGAAACCTAGTCTGGTACAGTCAAGACATACATGCACTTATTTTCACGCTGGCAAAAGGCCGTGCAAGTTTGTTGGATTTATGAATTTAGTTATTATGCTTAGAGGAAATGTAATTTATATTGTTTGTAAATTGTATTGGGTCAGTCCGTTTATACTTCTTAGTTTTTCTACGAGCAGTATGAAGATCCCCTGCCGGCTTGCTAGGCCAGTCGCAGGTTTAGGACACAAATCTGACCACAGGGAGTCCATCCCCTATGGCGAGCCATATAACTAAAGAAGAACAAACAACAACAATTCACCTAAACGAACATCCCTTGAAACAAGTGAAGAGTTTCAAGTACCTGGGAAGTATAATATCATCAAATGGCAGATCAGAAGACGAGATCGAAATTAGGTGCAATAAGGCAAATCAACTCATAGGACAAATGGCACCAATACTAAAGAACAAACATGTATCAATAACTACTAAGAAAGTACTTTACAACACAATCTTCCTGCCAACTCTATGCTACCAATGCCAAACCTGGACAATGACAGAAAAAGAGAAAAGAAAAATCACAACGACAGAAATGAGGTTCCTGAGAAGAATACTCAAAGTATCAAGAAGAGATAAGATCAGAAATGAAGAAATCAGGACTAAAGTGGGGGTTAAAGCAGCACTAGATTTTATCAGAAAACAGCAAGTCAAATGGTTTGGCCATGCAAGTAGATTACCAGTCAACAGCATACCACAGCAAGCAATGATGTACAGACCAGATGGAAACAGAGGAAGAGGCCGACCACGTAAACGTTGGACGGAGGGAATAACAGAGTCCATGGGAATATCGATATATGAAGCCCATAATCGGGCACTCTCACGAAATTTATACTTCACCTCGACACCGCAAGGTACAAGAGGAACATGATGAGATGAGATGAGATGAGTAAATTGTATTCATTTAGAACAAATAGTTCTCTCTCTCTCTCTCTCTCTCTCTCTCTCTCTCTCTCTCTCTCTCTCTCTCTCTCTCTCTCTCTCTCTCTCTCTCTCTCTCTCTCTCTCTCTCTCTCTGTGTGCCAATTGGTGCATTGCTTTCACCCCCCCCCCCCATTTCTTTATTTCTTTGACATAAATATCACCTATGATAATAAATCATACAAATCAACTGCGTATGCGTTACCCTAGTTGCTTACAGCATATTTAAAACATCTTAATAACATGACAGTAATGTCTTGATTGCTCACTACAATTATTAATAATTATGTTCAAGCATTCTGCGGGATTACCAGATAGCTAAAAGAAGAACAACTACATGAGCAATTAGTAGGGGACATAAACATGTAATATATTTTGTAAGGGACATTACTAGAAATAAAAAAAAAGAAAGTAATCATATACTTAGCTTAAAATTACTAACCTATTCACAAAATCATTTACTAATTTTATAGAAATAAATAAAATAAAGCAAGATACACAGTAATATAATGAAAATTCTTACAGATTACTTAAAATATGTTTTGAATCTTTACTTACTTACATTTTATAATGAACTTCATTGTTCTACATTTCTTTCTTAAATTTTAATATAATACTTTTAATGTTAGTTTATTAAATGTATTAAAGATAATATATTTTTTACTGGCCTCTTAGGGCCACATAAAATTTAAAGGAAACTAACCACACGCATCCCAAACTTTGAGAACATTAAGAAAGAAACATCGATTTTAAGAAGAAGAAGAAGAAGAAGCCAGAGGTAGCAATTATAATAGTTTTAGAAATATGAGAAGAACAATGTGAGTTTGTAGAAGGCAAGGGTTCAATAAATCTACTATATATATATATATATATATATATATATATATATATATATATATATATATATATATATATATACACACACACACTAGCTGACCCGGCCCGGCTTCGCCCAGTCCCTGGCGGGGATCTATCTATCTATCTGTCTGTCTGTCTGTCTGTCTGTCTGTCTGTCTGTCTGTCTGTCTGTCTGTCTGTCCGTCCGTCCGTCCGTCCGTCCGTCAGTCCTTCCGTCCGTCCGTCCGTCCGTCCGTCCGTCTGTCCGTCCGTCCGTCTGTCTGTCTGTCTGTCTATCTATCTATCTATCTATCTTGTCAACGTCCTAGAGACTTAGGGAAATGAAACTCGGGTTCAGACAGGCAACAAACTCCATTCTGATACTATTTGATATAATTTATTCACAGTAATCTGGCGAAGAATGGGTTTCACAGCCAGTTACGATATTTACAGTATCACAGGAGTTTATAACAAAGCAATCATACACATAATCATTACAGCAAACTCTATGATCTATCTATAATTCACAATCCTTAAATACAGTTGGTTTCTATCTATCAAGTCCCCCTAAGCTAGACCCTGCTTCTTCCTCCGTGTCCAGTCGCCGTCTGCCCTCTCAAGTGTCTCGATCCGACACGGGCTGTAACTCTCTTCGAGCTTCTCGTGGACCACGCGGTAGGCGGGTTCCATCTGTGTCCACGGAGCTGTGGAACCCCTGACCTATCATTCTCGAAGGCTCTCGATTGTTCGAGCATTCGAGTGACTACCTTTTAGTTCCTTTATACTGGAGTTATATCCCTTCTATAAATCCCTTCTATCTTTATGTTCATACCGACTCTATGTGAGACTTTGACAGGGGTTCCCCTCCCCGCTCTTATGGGTTACTATATGGTAATTAGTCTGTACTAATTCTGTCATAGGATCACATGAAGTTGGTGATTGTAGTTTCGTGGATGGGAACTTGGTAACCTATATACCTGCACTAATAACTCATGTATTTCCCCATACAACAATTCAGGGTGATTGCTGAAGATCTCCTATCTCTTCCATATTCTTAAACATGCTTATCCGACCGAAGTTCCCTGACGCTTCCAGTTGTATTTGCAACCGCGCCCTTCTCAAGTATCCATCTGATACCAGGATATTGAACTCTGTTTTAGAGAGTTTCAACAAGACGAATTGTCTTGGCTTATTTAAGAACACCTGCAATTCTTGTCCTGAATGTGTATTTTGATACACTTTTACTTCCGTATGTTTTCTAGTGCGCAATATATATGTATACTCTTGTTTTCTCCCACCTAACCACTTGTGTTCTTGTTTGCCTGTTAGTGTGTTTACTGCTTTGTTACTTGCAATAATGAAATGTATGTGATTTAATTGTTAGTGGTTAGTTTTATGAGTATGTCTTACATAGTGTGTGCTACGTGTGTGTATGTGATGTGTAGTATAGCTCTAAGCGTCACGAGTTGGAATATCCTTTTTTTTTAAAAACCATTCGTAACATTTATTCCAATATACCCTACGGTGTAGGGTCTGAAAAATAGTCTTTAGACTCATTATATTGCTCCTCTCCACGGAAAGCTTTAGTAAAAGGCGAATTTTTTTTTTTTTTTAAACTTTTATTGTGTGTTAAAATCGTTGCAAATTGTATTGTTCGTGTTTTTACAGAGCGTTGCATGTGGGCGTGTAGGTGACATATGCGCAAAATTTCCAACATTTTATACATTTGAACATTTCTTCATTGACATTGTAGTAAGGAAATATTTTAAAACAAACGCGTGATGGTAGTGCGCCGTTGTTATTTCCCCTGCCGCCTCGCTCTCCTGTCAGCTCCAAAACTCCTACCAAATACCACCACCACCCCTCGGTGTTGATGAAACATGGCGGTGCAAAAATATTAAGAACCAACTGGTGAGGGCGGCAGCAGAAAAACAACAATCACAGTATCAAAAAGGTGGGAAAGGGGGATGTGACAGTTTACGGGTTTACAAATCCATATATATTAATAATGATTACAATGATAATAATGCAAATAACAACCAAATGCATAAATAATAATAATGACAAAGAATAAAAACTGCTAAGGGTGATTAGCAATAACAGCAATGATAATAATAGTTAAACATGTGATTCCATTTGCTAAATGATTTTCTTAGGAATGGTGTTTACATGAAATACATCTATAATAATAATGACAAAGAATGAAAAACTACTAAGGGTGATAACAGCAATGCTAATAACAGCAATGATAATAGTAGTTATGATAATGATCACATTTTCCAAAACATGTGATTCTATTTGCTAAAAAGATTTTCTTGGGGATGGTGTTAAAATATGGCAGGTACATACAATTGCAACCCGCACTGATCAATAATATAGTAGGTGTAAAAGGAGTTGGTTATCTTTTTTCTCCTTGCTTATTTTTTGGTCTTAATTGTGAGGGTTCATTCATTTTTTCCCTTTCCTTTCCTTTAAAAAAAAAAAAGGAGAAAATAAAACCAGCATTTGTATCAACATAAATATTTACAATCTCATTGGTTTGGTAACCATCTGTGATTTTGTATTTATTCATTCAACATTCACTCACTTTTTTCTGTTTCTTTCTCGCACTCATGTATACTGCATTTGATATCTTAAAGAAGAATACTTGTGTTTACTCTGGAGATATCTGTGATATTTTGTGTTTATAGCATAGGAAAATACCAATTTTCATGTTTCATTTCTAGAAAACATTTACATGTGAAAGGGGGGTAACATGGGAGATGATGGTTATATATTAATAATGATAACAGTAATAAACTTCCGGTTTCAAGATGGCGACGGACGGTCGTGTTGTTTTGTGTTCGTTAACTTTTTCGCGTAAGGGATGGATTTATTCATCTCTTGCGTGTAATTGGTGTGCCAGGATGTAAAACCAGGAGTTTCTACTCAAGATCTGCGCGGGTGCTACGGAGTTCGTGCATCGAGCGAAGCCATCCTTGAGTGAATTTTCAGCAGCGTGTGTGGTTATCAGCAGTCTGTGTTTACGTTTTTTCAACATGGCGGAAGAACGTCTTCTTTCCGAGCGATCAACAGTCAACATAACGAAGCGGCGTGGTAGCCGCGCAGGGACAAAGAAGCAAGGTAAGCGCGGGGGTTTGAGACGTTTTAGACTCAAGTGTCACCGTCTAGGACTCAGGAACATCCGTATTCTATATTGGAACTGTGCCAGTGTAAAACAACGGGGCTCTATTTTAGAAACCCTAGTTTACAGGAACGACATTGTAGCACTCCAGGAGACGAGACTGGGCGATCAGCTACTCCGAATTGCCGGCTTCAAATGTTTCTACAACAGACGACATCTGGGAACGGCGATTCTCGTTCGCGACAGCATGGTGGCGTCAGAGCTAGACATGTCCAGTTGGGACAGTGACGATATACAAATACAGGCGTTGAGAGTTCATTCCAGTATACCATTCGTGTTGGTTAATGTTTATGCCCGCAATGCGAGTGTGGACGCCCAGAAGTGGCAGTGCTTAAGTGGCATATTAGGCCACGAGAGAAATGTTATTTTCTGTGGTGACTTCAACGCTAAAGGCAGATCATGGGGAAACACTTCCTCCAATACACAAGGGGAGGAGCTCGAGACTGCACTGGAAACCATCGACCTGGTTTGTATCAACAGTGGCTGTGTCACCAGGACAGCAAGCCGTCCAGGCGATGAGGACAGTGCTATTGATCTGGTGCTAGTTTCACCTTCACTCACTACAGTGTGTAGATGGGGTGTCCTAGGACACCATGGCAGCGACCACCACCCTTGCAGCATATTGGTGGAGAAAGGCAGAACCAGCAGCACAAGCTAAGGTAAAGACGTTCCAGTATGACAGTACAGGGCAAGATGTGGTGAGCAAAATAAGACGTGACAAGCGCAGAACGTTTCAGGGCAGGAGAAAAAGCTGGGAGCAGCCACCGTGGTGGAGTTTCGAGGTGGAGAAGGCTTGGGTGGATAAGCGTAGTGCTGTAAGGAGATGGCAAAATGCCAAGAAGAACAGAGCTGGTCATCCTAGTCCCTGCTTGTCACTTAGAAAGAGAGATGCACACAAAAGTAAGCTATTTCAAAAAACTGGTCAAGGTGGTTAAAAGCGAAAAATGGGCAGAGGTGTGTCAAAGAGTAAGCACAGACAAGTCACTGAAATTGTTCTGGCGACTACATAAAAGCATGAGTGGGGTAGTCAAGAATAAGAGCATTTCTGACTTCCAAGGTGCTGACCTCATCTGGCAGAGGACTGATGAGGACAAGGGCAAAGCCCTCTTTGAACGCTACCTTGAGCAGAGCAACCAGACAGACATGGGAGGCCGGAATCTGGCCAAGGAGGTCACCTCAGACAGATGCAAGGCCCAGAACACTTCGGATGAAGACACAGTGACAGTGAAAGAAATCAAGGCTGTGCTTCGACGATCAAAAAACAGTGCTCCAGGTCCTGATGGCATAAGATACGACGACATAAATAGGTGTACCGACAATGAGCTAGAGAAACTAGCAGACATGTACAACAACAGTATAGGGAGTGCTAGCATCAAGGAGGAATGGTTACATAGCTATCTGATTCCCTTGCCGAAGCCTGACAAAGACCACAAAAAAATTCAGGGATATCGAATTATAACCATGCAGAATACAGTAGGCAAGCTGCTGGAGAAGGTAATTGCCAGGAAAATATCAAGCCAACTAGAGAGGCAAGGTGTTTTCCCACCTACCCTGGGTGGGTACCGTCCAAAAAGAGAAACCTGGACCAATGCAGCAGTCTTTGCCCATGATGTCTATGAAGGTTTCCACTCAGGCACTGAAACTGTTGCTGCAGCGATTGATCTTGAGGACGCATACAACAGAGTACCACTGGATTTTTTAATGTTTCAGCTTCTTGAACTAAACGTAAGTCCATTCCTCCTTAGTTGGATCGCTGCAGCCCTCTTCCAACGGAAAGTAGTTTTTAGATGTGGCAGTTGGACTTCGGAACCAACAACAATATATCCTGGCCTACCACAGGGATCACCATTATCTCCGGTACTGTTCAACGCCTACACAGTGAGAATCACCAGTGAGCAGATCACTGGACCTGGCAGGACATTGTCATATGCCGATGATGTTTTAGTGTATCGTCAGGGTAAGGATAGAGAGGAGGTTGCTGTGGAACTACAAACCGAACTCAATCGCATAAGTACTTGGTGTGATGAAGCTGGGGCAATGGTCAACCCAACAAAGGCAACAGTGACTTGGTTCTCGTTGAATAATCATATTGTCAACAATCCAACACCAACTGTAATGCTGTGTTCAGAGACGGTGGAAAGAACGCAGGCAATGAATTACCTGGGGATACGGTTTGATCGAAGCCTTGCTTATAATGTGCACATAGACCAGGTGATAACAAAGGCCAAGCGGGGCTTGGCAGCGATGCGGGTGATGGCGGCAGCAAACTGTGAGCAGCGCCATCTATGTCTTCTGTACGAGGGGCTGGTCATGTCTGTTTTGGAGTATGCAATGGCAATCCTGACTCTCAGCCATAAGCAGATAGAAAGGATGGAAAGGATACAGAATGAAGCTATGCGCATTATTCTTGGATGTACAAGAGATACAGCATGCAGGGCGATGCGCTACCTTCTTGATTTTCCAACCATTGAAGAGAGAATGCAAGTTTGCAGGGCACGCGCCTACCTCAGAATTAACGCAAACACACAGCATCCACTGCATAGTGAAATTAGGAAGGTGAAGGGCAGCAGGTTAAAAAGAGGACGGTCGTGGATGGGTCAAGCCGAAGACATTCTTCAACAGGTGTGTTCACTTGAGGACTTAGAACCTGGCGAGGAGTGGGTGCAAGTGCCAACAGACTTCTGCACATCCTTTTCAGTTTGCATCCAACTAGATAGAAAATGCAGACAAGAAAATCCGGCTGCTGTGGAGGCTGAAGTACAAGCGTTGATTTTCGAGAATTCGCTAGACAGTGACGCGGTCATCTACACAGATGGGTCGGTCGTCCGACATGTGAGAAGCTCATGGGCCTTTACAGCTCGGGCCAGGAGGGAGAATTGTGAAGGAGGACTCTGGTGCTTTCACTGAAACCACAAGTAGCCTGACCATGGAAGTCATGGCAGTAAGTAAAGCAATAACATGGCTCGAGACACAGACATTCACTAGGGCTTGTTTCCTTAGCGACTCAATGAACATGATCAAGAGGATAGAGGAGGGGTCGATCCGAAGAGAATGGTTGCTGCCCCTGGAGCGGTCTCGGCTGGCAAAGCTGAGTTTCATCTTCGTGCCAGGTCATGCGGGAGTACAAGGAAATGAGCGGGCTGACAAGCTCGCAGGTGAGGCTACTGTGGAGGGCGGACGCGCCATGGACCAGGCTGACATTCTGAATGCTCTACGAGAAGTGAGACTTTTGCAAGAACCAAGTGATGACTGTGAATCTACAACAATGGCCAGACTGCGAGAGCAGCAAATTAAAAGAGGGGTAGCCAAACAAGAACACTACGCAGGAAGCCAAAGAAGATTGATAAACCAACACAGAACTGGCGTCGTTAGCCGCTACACGCTGCGGAATTTGCTGAGGAGGGGATCCGAGCACTTATGGACTGAATGGTCCGATGTGCAACGAGGATGATCTGTCGACTAACTAACTAACTAACAGTAATAATAATGCAAATAAACACTAAATACATCAATAATAATAATGACAAAAAAGCAAACCCACTAAGGGTGATAACAGCAATGATAATAAACAGCAATGATTCCATTTGCTAGAATGATTTTCCTAGGAATGATGTTAGCATAGCATAGCAGGTACATATAAATAATTACAGCAAGCAATGTTCTAGAAGTAAAAGGAGTTGGTTATCTTTTACTCCTTGCTTATATTTTTTTGTGTCTTATTTGTAAGGTTTTCTTCATTTTTTCCCTTCCTTTTTTTTTTGTGGAAAAAATTAAAACAAGCAATTGTTTTTGCACACATTGTTTCAATCTTATTGGTTTGGTAAACATATGTAGTTTTGTATTCATTCATGCATTATTCACTCACATCTTCTTGTTTCTTCCTCGCACTCATGTGTACTAAATTTTAAATTCAGAAAGAAGAGTACTTGTGTTTACTTTGGAGATATCTGTGATATTTTGTGTTTACAACATAGGAAATTTAACCATTTGCATATTCCATTTTTTAACACATTTACATGTGAATGGGGGTTAAACAAGGAAAGGGGGAAATCTTTACATATTTGTTTCCTTTGCCATCCTCATACCAATTTGTTCCATTCTACCAATGCCTTCATCACCACTATCTGGGCAATGATGGTAAAGGCAGGATAATTATTTGAACCAAACCGTTGTGGGTATCAGCAAAGGCAACAACAAACATGAGCGAGGGGAAGGGGGCACATGGGGAAAAGGGTTTTTGTTTTTTTACTAATGATGACAATAATAATAATGACAAGAGACATACTGAGGGTTATAACAGCTAATTTAAAAACCAGCAATGGTAATAATAGTTATGAACATGATAACCTGTTTACAAATTGTGATTCCATTTGCTAGGATGATTTTCTTTGGAATGGTGTTAACATAGCATAGCAGGTACATACAAATGCAAACTGCAGTTTTTAATAATAGTTGGAGTAAAAGGAGTTGTTTTTTTTCCTCATTTCCCCAAGCATTTGTATTTACAAAATTTTTACAGTATCATTGGTTTGGTAACCATATGTGATTTTATATTCATTCATTCAACACTCACTCACATGATTCAAAGGGGGCGACAAAGTGAAAGGGAAAACTTTACATTTTTGTTTCCCTCACTACATTTTCCCCAATTGGTTTCACCCCACCAAAGAAAGCTCTCATGGCCACCCTTAATGATGGTACAGGCAGGACAAATGTTGGACCAACCAGTTGGGGTAGCAGCAAGGCAAAATAAACCATAAGCAAAGGGGGCACAGGGGAGATGAAGTTGTAAAATAATAATGATGATATCCATAATACTTATAAAATTAATGATACTAAGGGTAATAAGGTAAATACTGAACACAAGGAAAAGGGGAATTCTTTACATTTTTGTTTCCCTCACTACATTTCCACCAATTGGTTCCACTCCACCAATGCCCTTCATGACCACTAATGATGGTACAGGCAGGATAAATGTTTGGAACAACCAGTGGGGGTAGTAGCAAAAGCAACAAACCATAAGCAAGGGGGGGGGGGCCACAGGGGAGATGAAGTTGTAAATTACTAATGATGATATCAGTAATACTTATAAAATTAATGATACAAAGGATAATAAGGTAAGTATTGACTACAAGGAAAAGGGGTAGTCTTTACATTTTGTTTCTCTCTCTACCCTCCCACCAATTGGTTTCACTCTCACCAGTGCCCTCATGACCACTCTAATGATGGTACAGGCAGGACAAATGTTTGAAACAACTAGTGGGGGTAGTAACAAAAGCAACAAACCTTAAACAGAGGGGGGAAGATGGGAGATGAATTTGTCATGAATTACGCCATTTGTGTAATGCATGAACAGGGCATTCAAACAGTGATTCTTAGAATGAAACTATTCTATTTAACACTAAACATGTATCCACAATTTGGACAAGTGTTACATTTTACATCAAAAACGCAGACAAATTAAAATAAATCCGTTTTGCGTACAATTTGTCCGCTCAGTATATCACTCTCTCAGTTAATTAATTTACTCTCTGATTCGTACACCTTTCATTAAAAATAGTACTTTGTTAAAATATACAAATTAAGTTGAGGTAAATGTTGTCGCCCTTAGAACAAACTTAGGCGATATGTTATACTTAAGACGCCAAGTACTAATTGTACTGGTGATAACAAATGGTTTATAAGTTAAGTTGAAACAGTTTTTTGGAAGAAAATTTTAAACATGAATGAAAATGTTTATGACATGTTATGATGGAAAATGAAAAATTGACATGTTATCATATTTTATGTATATAGTAATGGAAAATATAATACATATTTAACTAATAAATTAAATTAACTAAATCCATCGATAATCCCTGTGTTTTCCTTTGTCCGTGTGTTTTTGAAATGATGTTAAAGTTCATTGGTAACGTATTGGTGTCACATTCCTGTGTTGTTGTCTCTTCTCTGTCGTAATAGTCATACTGTATCGTTGCGGTTATGTGCGATGTTCTGTTCCATTAATTGGCGAAGTCCATTGAATTGACTCGTATGCAAAGTTATTAATAATCGCATCGTAACTTTCTGTTCTGTGGTTGATTAAATAAATTCAAAAATTCTAATATGCACAGTTCAGATTGTCTACTGCACTTTTAAGTGCCAATGTGGCGTAGTAACATTTCATGTTCGTGATAGCTATAAGTAGCGTATTGAATCGGCTGTCAACACTTCTACAGTTCTACAGTAAGTGTAGAGGTTTACTGCATTTTATGCAACAGGATAAAATATCGCAGCTTATCATGTGGCCACTTCTTAATGTAAACAGTGTCAATCTGCTGGTGCATTGGGTAATCTAGACAAAATATCGGCAATTACATTATCTGTGCCTTTAATGTGGTGGATTTCAAAATCGAAATCCTGTAAAAAGAGGCACCATATTGCTAATCTATGGTTCTTTGGGTTGCCTTCCCTAATTACCAGCAGTGGCGCATTATCTGTCAGGACAACGAAGTGGGAGCCTAGAAGGAACTTAGATAATCGACGAAATCAGAAAACCAAACTTAAGGCTTCCAACTCAGCTGTGGAATACCTGGTTTCTGCCGCTTTCTTTTCCGGCTGACATACAGGATTGGGTGGTAAACGCCTTCATATTGTTGCATCAAACATCCTCCAATCGCGATAGCACTTGAATCTGTGGTAAATATAAATGGTAAATCTATGTTTGGTAATCTGAGTATGGGTGGATTGGAAAAAAATGGTTTTCAATTTGCAAATTGCATCCTCTAAACTGATACTCTTACATAACTTATTTGGTTGACTTTTGGTCAACAAATTTGAAAAAACTGATGTGATTTCTGCCCAGTTTGGTATAAATTTGGCATAATAGTTTACGAGACCTAAAAGACTCCTGACCTGTTTTTTTGTAGTTGGTACTTGCAGGTTCAGTATTTTTGATACAATTCTATCATATGTGAGTAATCTACCTTCAGAAATTCTATGACCTAAGAAATCTATTTGTTTATAGCCTATTTCAACCTTGGAAGGTTTGACAGTGAGTCCAAAAAGAAGAATTTGATTGAAGACTTGTCGGAGTGTCGCTAAATGAGAAGTCATGTCTGTAGAATGGATACAAATATCATCTATATAAGACTGTACATCATTGATGCCGTGTAATAGAAGTCTGGTTAATCTAACAAATGTGGCAGGTGCGTTTTTCAGGCCAAAAGGAAGATATCTCCATTCATATAAGCCCAGCGGTGTTGCAAAAACGGTTATATGCCTTGAAGAGGCAGATAGTGGTATTTGCCAGTATCCTTTCGTCAAATCGAGTTTAGAAAAAATAGATGATTTAGACATATTTAAAATAAGGTCTTCACAACTATACATCGGTTCAGCGTCTGTCGTCGTTACTATGTTGACTTTTCTATAGTCTATGCATAAACGAATGGTTTGGTCCTTTTTTTTCACAAGGACGATTGGAGAAGAGTACTCGGACATAGATTTTTGGATTATTTTGTTTCGTTCTAAGTCTAATATTTCCTTTTTCCAGATTTGATCTATAATGTAATGGAATCGAGTATGGTCTACACTTGATCGGTGTTAAATCTGTCAAGATGATGGAATGCGTTATTTTGTCTGTCCGTCCAGGTATGTTTGAGAAGATAGTTTTATATTCGTTAAGAAGAGACAGAATGTCTTGTCGGTGCGGTTGCGTCAACGTGTCTGAGATTTTTATGTCCTGTACTGTTCCGTTGTCGTTTATGGTAGGAACCGGAATTTCAATGTTGTCTATGTCAGTCTGATTTAATACTGATGCTACTGTCAAAATTTAGGCCAATAAAATTGGCTCAGGACTCTGGCCCTGGTTTTCTCATATCCCATGTGACCCCCGAATGGTGAGTCATGGGCTATATGAAGCACTTTATCACGGTGTAACTGAGGTAAAACCACTTGTCGTATCGTGGTTTGATCTCTGGTATATAAACTCGTTAAAATATTGTTATTTAGTTTGAAAGTCCAAGAAGCATTTTTAGTCAATTTTGGTTTTATCCTACTAGTCTAAAGTAATGCGAAAGGGTTGGATCTGTTTTCTGTTCTTGGATAAACTCAGTGGTGGTAATATTGGGTGAAATAATTTGTAGCGCCTCGTGAAGTTGTTCGTCATGGGTTTTGTGAGTCATTTGTCTTGTCACTACATTGGCGTATTCTGTCTGTTGTTGCACATTTACAGGTTCACAATTTTGCCCTTCGATCGCATCCTCAATTCGAGGTTTTATGCTGATGGTGTCGTTAAAGGATTCAGCCGCCCCTGTGTTGTGCACCTTTGTGAATTCGTTTGGAATTCCGTCATCGGTGGTCTCCCTTTTGCTTTTGGCAGTTTGAGACATACAAATGTGTTCTTTAGTTCTGGTTTCAATGCTTGCTGTTTGGATGCATTCTTTGATATCTTCTTCAGAACAGGATCTGATGTTGGGAAGATTTCCAAGAATAATATCTGCGCAAGGATCTTCTAACACCGCGCATAGCACTTGTCCTGACACAAAAGGTGTTTGAATTTCGGCCAGTGCTAGGGGGCATCTTTCGATGGTACCTGCGATTGTGCGACATGTCACATAGTTGTGTGTGTAGTCTTTGTCATTAATTAAAGTCCTTTTTATTCCAAACAGAGTCGCTCCGCTATCGCGCATGATTGTACATGGTTTGTTATTCACAAAACATTTTAGAAATTTTAACTTGCCTTTTGACGCTAAGGCTGCGTTGGCCATTTCATTGGATATAGGGATTGTATGGCCACATTCCAGGGTGGTATCCAACTGAAATTTTTTTTTTACATGTGTTCCATCCATCCATCCATCCATTGGCACCTTGCCGTCTTGACAGACGATAGTTTGTGCTTTAAAAAGGCATAATAACTTTTAACTATGGCGGTAGCGAGTGTGACTGATAAGGCCAATTTGCGCTGTAAATGTCCGTTCACAGTGGGTGCATGTGAACACGTGGTCATTTCCACCATCATGCACCATCTTACGTCTCAAACGCTTGGTGTGTGACTTTTCTGCAATAATTTTCTCCTTTGACTTTATTCCATTTCTGATATTTGCACTCCATGCAACACGTTCAGCGGCGACTTGCTCCCAATGTGCATTATCAATGCCTGTATCAATCATGTCCCGCTTACACACATCTTTGTATCGTAGTAGAGGCCGACCCTGAGATCTCTTACCCATCTGTAATTCACCAAAAAAGATATCCTTTGGTATTCTACCATCATCCATCCTCCTAAGATGTCCTATCCATCTAAGTCTACGAAGACTGAGCATGGAATAAACTGTCACACAACCTGATCTTTCCAATACTTCAGTATTTGTGATTTTGTCTTGCCACTTAATACCAAGAATTCTTCGCAGACACCGCATATGAAAGCTGTTTAAATTGTTCTCTTGGTGTGAGTAAGTTGTCCAGGTTTCACTGCCATAGAGAAGAGTACTAAGGACACAGGCTTGATAGACAAGGACTTTTGTTTTGGCAGTAAGCTTCCTGTTCTCCCAGACTCTTTTTCTTAACCTGTTCATTGTTGTTGCTGCCTTACCAATCCGGATGTTGATTTCCTGATCTAGGGATAATTTGCTATTTACCACTGATCCTAGATATGTAAAATGGTCTACTATCTCTAGTTCGTCGTCGTCAATAAAGATTGATGGTACCCCATGTGCACCTTGTGACATAATCTGAAATCATGTGTTACAGGTGGTATTACTGATGGTATTAATGATTTCTGCAGCATTCCCTGATTCATTCTCACTTTCATTCTGGATGGCACATTCATTCAGTTCTTCAATTTCTTCATCCGTAGATGTATCTATTAATGCTGCATTGGCCTGCTTCATCATCTTGCGGCCGTCACATCGTCCGCTAAATTGCCCGTACGCTGAACAAAAGTAACATTTGACCGCTCTCTTATACGCATTTCTTTTGTTTCTGTGTTTTTCCACCATCATTTGCAGGTGATGGGGGTAGTTTGGTGATTTATCACATATTGCGTATTGTTCATGCGTCAAATGACAATATTGACACAGGACTGGTTTGGTGGGTTTAGAGCGTTGTTTGAACCTATTATCAGTTGGTTTTGAATATTTGGTGTTTGTAACAGCTGCTGTTTCATTTTGACTACTGTTTAACTGAAAGATGTCACGATTCGATGTGAAATAACCACTTCCTTTGTTTTCGACTTCTTGAATCGTCTTACAATCACTTTGTCTTAGAAATTTAGAAAAAGGAGTTGGTATTGTGTTCATAATCTTGTCAATTATTATTAACTCTTTTAGTTTATCATAGCTGTTGTTTGTTTTCGCTGAGGTAATCCATTTAGTACAAATATCTTGGACTGTAGACACGTGGGCTATGAACGTTTGGTTGGGTGATGGTGATAGCTTTGAAAATT
>JACEFZ010020013.1:22500-26986 GCA_014155875.1 Cepaea nemoralis
TTCATGGCCAGTGTGCCTTGGGAAAATACAACATCGGTCGCATGAATGAAAATGGGCAAAGGCTGCTGGAGCATTGCACCAGTAATGACCTATGTATTACAAACTCCTTTTTTAAAACAAAAGAGATGCATAAGGTCACATGGAAACATCCAAGATCCGGCCATTGGCACCAGCTGGACTTCATCATCTCATGGAGACATCATCTGAACCATATATCATTGACTCGAAGTTACCACAGTGCTGACTGTGATACGGATCATTCTTTGGTTGTTGCAAGGGTTAGACTGAGACCAAAGAGAATCTACACAGCTAAACACAAATCTAGCCCCAGGATTAATATTATTAACACTCACGATCCTGAAAAGTGCTTTCAGTTTCAACAGCAACTTGAAGACGCTTTCACTGATACACCAGAAAATTGTACAGTAAATGAAAAGTGGGGTCAAATTAAGGAAACTCTTTATAAAACTGCTGTAGGGGTTTACGGCACTGTGGATCATAAGAGGCAGGACTGGTTTGCGGCAAACAGCGAGACTCTGCAGCCCTTGATTGATAAGAAGAAGAAAGCTCTCTTAAGAAACAAGGAAAGACCAACGCGTAACACTCTGAGTGAACTAAGGCAAGCTAGGAAGGATGTGCAAAAGGCTGCCAGGCAGTGTGCAAATGATTATTGGATCAAGTTATGTGAGTCCATTCAAATCACAAGTGATAAGGGAAACATAAGAAGCATGTATGAAGGAATAAAGAAAGCCTGTGGTCCAGTGATCAAAAGAAGTGCACCATTGAAAACCTTGACTGGAGAAATCATCACTGACAAGAAACAGCAGATGGACAGATGAGTAGAGCACTATTTGGAGCTTTATTCAAGTGAGACCAAACTAGCGGATGATGCCCTCAAAGCCATAGAGGCTCTACCAACTCTTGACCACCTGGACACACTTCCCACCATAACAGAAGTTAAGTGTGCTATAAATGAACTTGCATCTGGCAAGGCTCCAGATAAATATGGGATTCCATTAGAGGTTATAAGGAGTGGGCAAGACACACTCACTCTACAGATCCACCAGCTAATAGAGCTATGCTGGCGAGAAGGACAAGTCCCACAGGATTTCAAAGATTCAAGCATCATAACACTGTACAAGAACAAGGGCGATCGGAGCGACTGCAACAACTATAGGGGTATCTCACTTCTGTGTATTGTTGGAAAAGTCAACTGACAATAGTACTTCTACCAAATATGGTGGCTGTTTTGCATTTGTACTAATGTAACATATCTGTTATTTTCGTCTCTAGATTCCGCCATGTGTTTTTGTGTGGCTGATTTGGCTGACATGGGAAGACTATTCCGTATAATTTTATAAGATTGTTTGATGTTGTGCCAAATGGGAAATCCGTCTTATTTTTCTATTTGCCTCAACCCATTATGGTAGATTCTTGGACGTTTAATTTTGCCCCACTCCCTTTACCGAAAAACAAGAACGTTTCCAAAATGATCCGTACAGATTTTTCAGTTGTCGGAAAGAAAATGGTATCGTCCGCATAAGCACGCAGCTTTTGCTCATCCTTCCCTGATATGAATGTACCCCTGACATTGTCGTCTGTCGTATATTTTCTAGAAGTGGCTCTAGGGCAGTGGTTCTCAGCCTTTTTTTTTGCCCGGGCCCCTTCACCATATGTTCAGACTGTCATTACCCCCCCCCCCCCCCCCCCTTTTCCATAATTGTAAGCCTCAAAAGGTGCATTAAAAATAACATGCTTATAATACTGAAAATCCTTATTTTCTTCCTTAGTTGTACATAACCTTCACATGCAAAGATACATTTTATAGTGTAGTTTTATACAGTTAACGGCAAATGAATATGATGATGAATATTAAAACTTAAATAAAAGCATTTTTATATTCACAATATTTTATTAAAACACCACATTAATCATACTACAGTAAACAAACAGTTAAAACGTCAAAAGAGTTGTAGCTTAATATACGACACCAGAATGCCAGAACATTGTGCTTCATCAAACAAAACGCTCATTGCAAAACCAGGATATGGTAGATTCGTAATTAACTTCATTTAAATGAAGATTGTATTCAATGAGAACACTGTGATTCTTTTTCTCGCAGCAATACTGAAATATGCGGAGGAGTGCTTGAAAGGGCGTAACGGAGAACATTTTCAATATCTAATCTATTACGTTATTTCGTTTTAATTTCCAACAGAGCTGAAAGATATGATGACGTAAATGGAAGCAATGCACGGATTGCTTTTTCTGCCACTTTTGGGTAGGAATCGCACAATCAAAGGCTAAAATTCAGTGATTCTATTCTCATCGAACACATCTCTTGCTCCCGAATCATTTTTCAGCTCCAGAAACTAATCTTGACAATCATTAGAAACTTTCTCAACTGATAATTTTAATGGGTTTCGCATCAAATCCAGCTCATCTTCACTAATTTTAGGAAAACTTCGCTTAAATTCACGTTCTAGTGCTTGTCAAATGCTGCGAAATTTCATTGTTTGTAAATTGTGGAAGTACTTGGTCTTTACCATCAACAACGAGAACGGATGACAGCTTCTCAAACTTTGCAACATTTATCATACTGACCTTTCTTTTCCAGTTTTCGAACTTACTCATAAAAGCTCTCAAGGCATCCACAAATTGTATGATATTTGTATTCCTTACATTGGATCTGAAGATTGAGTTTATTCAACTACTCAAAAATATCCACTAAATAGGCAAGGCGCATGATCCTTTCTCATCATCAAGCCAGGCGAAAAAGTCCATCTTACCCTGAACTTCAAAAAATAATTTGAGCTCGTCTCTCAGCTCATACTCGCGCAATTACATTCCCTCTTGACAGCCATCGAACATTTGTGCGGAAAAGAAGCAAATGGTGGCCTGCATCCATGTCAACGCATAACTGCTTAAAAAGCCGTGAGTTGAGAGCTCCTCCTGTGATAAAATTCACTATCTGAACGGTTTGATCCAAAACCTTCCTCAATGGAGCTGGAAGTGTTTTGGAGGCCAGTGCCTGACGATGGATCATGCAATGAATGCCTTTCACTTTTGGGGCACGTTGCTTCACACTAACTTGAAATCCTGTTTTGATTCCCAACATAGCTGGTGCTTCCATCTGTACAGCACCCACACTTATTATCCTATGAAAGGTTTTCTGATTCAAGGAAAGATGAAACCTTTTCCAAAATATCAAAGGCCTTTGTAGGTGTTTCAAGAGGAGAACAAAAAGGAAGTTCTTCTGTAAATGATCCTGAATGCACATACCTTGCAAACTATACCAACTGAGAACACCATGCCTCATCAATCGATTCATCAATTTGAATTGAATAGAGCCCAAATGCTGCAGACTTGATCTCTTGCACACCTTGATCCTTGATGTCACTGGCCACATCGCTGATCCTCCTTTGAACAGTATCATTTGATAGTGAAACCGCTACAAGTTTTTTCTCTGATTCATTTCCCAACACAATTTCCACCATTTTGAGACAACAAGGTTTGATCAAAATTTCCCTGAATATATGTGGATTTTTTCTGCTTCGCTATCTCCAGTGCTACGACATAGGAAGCTTCAGTAACCTTCTGGTTTGTTTCTTGGAATGCCCCTGTTAAATCCAGTCTCATCCTTTCGATAGCATTACCAAGACGTTCAAAATAGGTTTTCTCCTTGTCCATGTGTTGAGGATGAACATTCAACAAATGTTTCCTCAACTTTGTCGGTCTCATATAATCATTTGACAAACTTTTACCTCAAATAACACATTGAAGTCGTTCTTCTCCGTTGATGACGATATGTGTGAATCCATATTGCAAATATGAAATATCATACATTTAGAAAAAAAAACTAATTATGGGCTTCAGAATCTATACATATAAAACAAAAAAGTCAAGATCAACACATATAAAACACCCCCACACATATACACCCCCTACACCACACCACACACACACACACACACACACCCCCACACACACACACTCACACACACACAAACATATATATATATATATATATAATATATATATATATATATATATTATACACGCACGCACACGCACGCACATATATTATATACAGTGCCTCTCCCACACACACACATACGGACACATACAGACCACGTCATGTTGTGATGACGTCAGCTGGCATGGCCTGTCTATCGGCGCTCGTAGAACTGAGTGAGGTCGTGACGACAAGTTACCCAAAAATAAACAGTCCCATGAAGAGTGGTGACAAATTAAACATAAATACTACAATGGATGTCGAATGCAAACATGCATTCATTGGCATTAAAATCGCTGTGAATATTCAATAACGATAATAGTCATCGTTGTAGTATGACAAAGGAAACGGCTATTTCCTGCTATTGAAATATCACATTACAGCATGCGATTTTAATTTTCGTTTGATATGCTCTTAATAGTCAAAAATTACACAGTAGACATAAAAAAAAAGCTAAATTTTAAAAAAACA